>WNWK01005687.1:0-50000 GCA_009830355.1 Cherax destructor | reverse complement strand
GTTAGTTTGCTAAGTTTAACTTAGATACCCCCTAGTTAGTTTGTTAGTTTTAACTAAGATTCGTAATAGGTGTTTCAGGTTTCAAATCTATGTACCGTACGTGGGTTATTAGTACACTGGTGCAAGTGATGGAACAAAAGTTTACACTGGTACAAGTGATGGAACAAAAGTTTACACTGGTACAAGTGATGGAACAAAAGTTTACACTGGTAAAAGTGATAGAACAAAGGTTTACACTGGTACGAGTGATAGAACAAAAGTCTACACTGGTACAACTGATGGAATAAAAGTTTACACTGGTACAAGTGATGGAACAGAAGTTTACACTGGTACAAGTGATGGAACAAAAGTTTACACTGGTACAAGTGATGGAACAAAAGTTTACACTGGTACAAGTGATGGAACAAAAGTCTACACTGGTACAAGTGATGGAACAAAGGTTTACACTGGTACAAGTGATGGAACAGAAGTTTACACTGGTACAAGTGATGGAACAAAAGTCTACACTGGTACAACTGATGGAATAAAAGTTTACACTGGTACAAGTGATGGAACAGAAGTTTACACTCGTACAAGTGATGGAACAAAAGTCTACACTGGTACAAGTGATGGAACAGAAGTTTACACTGGTACAAGTGATGGAAAAAAGTCTACACTGGTAAAAGTGATGGAACAGAAGTTTACACTGGTACAAGTGATGGAACAAAAGTCTACACTGGTACAAGTGATGGAACAAAAGTCTACACTGGTACAAGTGATGGAACAAAAGTCTACACTGGTACAAGTGATGGAACAAAAGTCTACACTGGTACAAGTGATGGAACAAAAGTCTACACTGGTACAAATTATGGAACAAAAGTCTACACTGGTACAAGTGATGGAACAAAAGTCTACACTGGTACAAGTGATGGAACAAAAGTCTACACTGGTACAAGTGATGGAACAAAGTCTGCACTGGTACAAGTGATGGAACAAAAGTCTACACTGGTACAAGTGATGGAACAAAAGTCTACACTGGTACAAGTGATGGAACAAAGTCTACACTGGTACAAGTGATAGAACAAAGTCTACACTGTACAAGTGATGGAACAAAAGTCTACACTGGTACAAGTGATGGAACAAAAGTCTACACTGGTACAAGTGATGGAACAAAGTCTACACTGGTACAAGTGATGGAACAAAAGTCTACACTGGTACAAGTGATGGAACAAAGTCTACACTGGTACAAGTGATGGAACAAAAGTCTACACTGGTACAAGTGATGGAACAAAGTCTACACTGGTACAAGTGATGGAACAAAAGTCTACACTGGTACAAGTGATGGAACAAAAGTCTACACTGGTACAAGTGATGGAACAAAAGTCTACACTGGTACAAGTGATGGAACAAAAGTCTACACTGGTACAAGTGATGGAACAAATGTCTACACTGGTACAAGTGATGGAACAAAAGTCTGCACTAGTACAAGTGATGGAACAAAAGTCTGCACTGGTACAAGTGATGGAACAAAAGTCTACACTGGTACAAGTGATGGAACAAAAGTCTACACTGGTACAAGTGATGGAACAAAAGTCTACACTGGTACAAGTGATGGAACAAAAGTCTGCACTGGTACAAGTGATGGAACACTCACTACTATCCTCCCTGGCCATCTATCCTCTCTTGATCGATTTACTGACATTGTATTACAAACTTCTCGTCTCCACCTCGCCAGCCTGTAGCAGTAGGTGTTACCTCGCCTGGCTTAGTCTGGCTTAGTCTGGCTTAGTCTGGCTTGGTCTGGCTTAGTGTGGCTTGGTCTGGCTTAGTGTGGCTTAGTGTGGCTTAGTCTGGCTCAGTCTGGCTTAGTCTGGCTTTGTCTGGGTTAGTTTGGCTTAGTCTGGTTTTGTCTGATTTGATCTGGCTAAGTCTGGCTTGGTCTGGTTTAGTCCTGGTTTAACACCTGCTCCTGTATGCTGGTTTACCTAACACCTGCACCTTGTATGCTGGTTTACCTAACACCTGCTCCTTGTATCCATGTTTTTTCCTACCTCTCTCAAGTTGGTTTCAACTGGGTATCAAATGAAGCGACTTAACGAGAAAGTTAAAGGAAACTTAGGTGTGTCTGGACTTAAGTTGTGAAGAAGTTGTGAGAATGTAGCAACACACTGCTGGTGTTCCCTCAGTGTAACTATCATATAGAATAGTGTAGTAACACTGCTGGTGTTCCCACAACATCGTAACCTCATCCATTATAAATAGTGTAGCAACACTGCTGGTGTTCCCACAATGTAACTATCATATAGATTAGTGTAGCAACACACTGCTGGTGTTCCCACAATGTAACTATCATATAGAATAGTGTAGCAACACTGCTGGTGTTCCCACAATGTAACTATCATATAGAATAGTGTAGTAACACTGTTGGTGTTCCCACAATGTAACTATCATATAGAATAGTGTAGTAACACTGTTGGTGTTCCCACAATGTAACTATCATATAGAATAGTGTAGTAACACTGCTGGTGTTCCCACAATGTAACTATCATATAGAATAGTGTAGCAACACACTGCTGGTGTTCGCACAATGTAACTATCATATAGAATAGTGTAGTAACACTGTTGGTGTTCCCACAATGTAACTATCATATAGAATAGTGTAGTAACACTGCTGTTGTTCATATAATGTAACTATCATATAGAATAGTGTAGCAACACACTGCTGGTGTTCCTATAATGTAACTATCATATAGAATAGTGTAGTAACACTGCTGTTGTTCTTTTAATGTAACTATCATATAGAATAGTGTAGCAACACACTGCTGGTGTTCCCACAATGTAACTATCATATAGAATAGTGTAGCAGCACACTGCTGGTGTTCCCACAATGTAACTATCATATAGAATAGTGTAGCAGCACACTGCTGGTGTTCCCACAATGTAACTATCATATAGAATAGTGTAGCAACACTGCTGGTGTTCCCACAATGTAACTATCATATAGAATAGTGTAGCAACACTGCTGGTGTTCCCACAATGTAACTATCATATAGAATAGTGTAGCAACACACTGCTGGTGTTCCCACAATGTAACTATCATATAGAATAGTGTAGCAGCACACTGCTGGTGTTCCCACAATGTAACTATCATATAGAATAGTGTAGCAGCACACTGCTGGTGTTCCCACAATGTAACTATCATATAGAATAGTGTAGCAACACTGCTGGTGTTCCCACAATGTAACTATCATATAGAATAGTGTAGCAACACTGCTGGTGTTCCCACAATGTAACTGTCATATAGAATAGTGTAGCAACACACTGCTGGTGTTCCCACAATGTAACTATCATACAGAATAGTGTATCAACACACTGCTGGTGTTCCCACAATGTAACTATCATATAGAATAGTGTAGCAAAACACTGCTGGTGTTCCCACAATGTAACTGTCATATAGAATAGTGTAGTAACACTGCTGGTGTTCCCACAATGTAACTATCATATAGAATAGTGTAGCAACACACTGCTGGTGTTCCCACAATGTAACTATCATATAGAATAGTGTATCAACACACTGCTGGTGTTCCCACAATGTAACTATCATATAGAATAGTGTAGCAAAACACTGCTGGTGTTCCCACAATGTAACTGTCATATAGAATAGTGTAGTAACACTGCTGGTGTTCCCACAATATAACTATCATATAGAATAGTGTAGCAACACACTGCTGGTGTTCCCACAATGTAACTATCATATAAAATAGTGTAGTAACACTGCTGGTGTTCCCACAATGTAACTATCATATAGAATAGTGTAGTAACACTGCTGGTGTTCCCACAATGTAACTATCATATAGAATAGTGTAGTAACACTGCTGGTGTTCCTATAATGTAACTATCATATAGAATAGTGTAGTAACACTGCTGGTGTTCCCACAATGTAACTATCATATAGAATAGTGTAGCAACACACTGCTGGTGTTCCCACAATGTAACTATCATATAGAATAGTGTAGCAACACACTGTTGGTGTTCCCACAATGTAACTATCATATAGAATAGTGTAGCAACACACTGCTGGTGTTCCCACAATGTAACTATCATATAGAATAGTGTAGCAACACACTGCTGGTGTTCCCACAATGTAACTATCATATAGAATAGTGTAGTAACACTGCTGGTGTTCCCACAATGTAACTATCATATAGAATAGTGTAGCAACACACTGCTGGTGTTCCCACAATGTAACTATCATATAGAATAGTGTAGTAACACTGCTGGTGTTCCTATAATGTAACTATCATACAGAATAGTGTATCAACACACTGCTGGTGTTCCCACAATGTAACTATCATATAGAATAGTGTAGTAACACTGCTGGTGTTCCTATAATGTAACTATCATACAGAATAGTGTAGCAACACTGCTGGTGTTCGCAGAATTATTTATTCCAAAAAATCTAAAACTCCATCATCTTCCCTCCCTCTCTCCCCTTCCATCCCTCTCCCTCCCTCCCTCCCCTTCCATCCCCATTACGTTAAGTGGTTTAATCCAGGGTGTTATCAGGGAGATTAATTACTCCATCTAGGGAGGGTGTCAGGATTACAAAAAGGATGGTGATAGTGCTCTCACCACTTCACACCCATCCTATTTTTTCATGTAGTCTCCTTCTTTCCTTCCTTCCTTCCTCCTTCCATCGTTCCTCATTCCTTCCTTCCTTCATTCATTCCTCCTTCCTTCGTTCCTCATTCCTTCCTTCCTTCCTTCCTTCATTCCTCCTTCCTTCGTTCCTCATTCCTTCCTTCCTTCCTCCTCCTTACCTCTGAGGCAACAGACAAACATAAGAAACTCAAACTATCTAAAACTGCCTTCGAAATCTCTTTATGTTGCATTAGAACTCAAATATCCTGCGAGGGCAAAATGGTGAGGCAATATAAAAATTTGTTGGGAATAATATGAAAACCTGGCATATGCCTTTAAGTGTATAGATAATACTCTTCACTTTCTGGAGAGTTATAGAGGTCGCTTCTTTATCATAATGGACATGATTTAAGCAAGATAAGCTAAAGCTATCATTAAAATAAAGTGAAAAGCTAAGTTGATAAGCGAGAGGCTCTCAAACTCTGCTTGAGATAACAACAACCTAGTTGACCTCTATTTTTGAGAGCTCCGCACCTCGCTGATCAAGGTAGGTGACCCATATAATAAAAGATAATATTTACCATCATTCATTCAATAGCTGTTTTGCCATAAGTGTGATTCTGCAACCTTCCCAGCCGTCCTTCAGAGGGCAGACACTGTACTTCCCACCTCCAGGACTCAAGTCTGGCTAACCGTTCCTGTGAGTCCCTTCATAAACGTTACCTTGCTCGGACTCCAACAGCGCGTCAAGCCAGAAAACTTCTTGACTTCACTCACCTTAATCTAACATGCTGAATGTTCAAGCAACTGTTGCTTAAAACCTCGTTTGCACCTACCTCTAACCTTTCCTGAGTTGGAAGCAGGTGCAAACGAGGTGTCTACTCACACCTTTCCTTCACCCCAGATTTATACACTCTCTTGGACATCTTATTCTGCTCTATTCTCTCTAAATATTCAAACCACCTCAACGACCTTCCTCGTCCCTCTGAATTTTACACTTGGTAACCCCACACCGTCTTCTACACTCCAAATTTTCAGCATAATATTCACACCACACATTGCTCTCAAACACCCATATAACAGTGCTGGTACCACTATATTCTGCTACATTATTCTTTACCTTCATATATAAACTTCTTTCTTGGCACAGATGCCTCAACACACCACACACCTTCCTTCCCTCGGCTATTCTATGGGTCTTTCATAGATCCCTCTGCCGGCATGTCCACTCCAGAATATCTAAATACATTCACGTCCTCCATACTCTGTAGTTAGAATTATTACTCTATGGTTAGCTAAAGTGTAATGAACACTTGTTCTGTATATTTCGACCCCCTTCTGAGATCCTCTTCAGCAGATGAAGAGGATCCCAGAAGGGGTCGAAATATACAAATCAATTAATCTCCTGAGTTTCTGTCTCCACGTGGGGTATTATTATTAGTGTATATTTCTTTTTCACACAACTGAAGAAGGCCTTTCCCTCAGGCCGAAATATTATCTGCATGCTGAATAAACTGGCATTTAAGGTCACTTTGTGTAGTTTTGTGAATACGTTAAACAAATACGTGAGTGGGAATGTTTGACTGTGAGTACGACCTGCCTAGCACGGACCAGTAGGCCTACTGCAGTGATCTATTATTCTTGGGCTTTTGTATTTGTGATTACCCCAGGATGATGAACCTCAAGGTATGCCTCTCCCCCAGGATGATGAATCTCAAGGTATACCCCTCCCCCAGGATGATGAATCTCAAGGTATACCCCTCCCCCAGGATGATGAATCTCAAGGTATACCCCTCCCCAGGATGAACCTCAATGTATACCTCTCCCCAAGATGATGAATCTCAAGGTATACCCTCCCCCAGGATGATGAATCTCAAGGTATACCCCTCCCCCAGGATGATGAATCTCAAGGTATACCCCTCCCCCAGGATGATGAACCTCAAGGTATGTCTCTCTTTCCCAGGATGACGAACCCGACAGTGGGCGGCGAGGCGGGCGAGGGAGCACAGGTGGGCGTGAGAGGCCCGGAATTAGACAAGACCAAGAGAAGCAACACTGCTAAGACCTCACTCACTCACAGCATATCCAAGACTCAACTGAAGGGTGAGTGAGGCAGGGAGGAGGCAGGGAGGAGGCAGGGAGGAGGCAGGGAGGAGGCAGGGAGGAGGCAGGGAGGGAAGGAGGGAAGAAATGGAAGGTGAGAGGGGAAAAAATGATAAGAACGAGGGAAACAGGGAGGGAATTACTGAAGGATGGATGGAATTAGAGAGAGAAGGTAGGGAAGGGAAATGGAATGAGAGGGATGGAGAAGAGGGCAAGGAAGCGGAAAACACGAAATGGGAAATTAGAAATGGAAGAAAAGATGAAGGAAATGAAATGAGGTAAACAGGAAGGAGTCTCATCAAGGATAACAACAAACTTGTCTTCAATATTAAACAGTACCAAACATGTGAACAAACATCCTGCTACAATAAACATATATATACTCGCAGGTGTTAAGTTAAACATGGTAAACACCAGAAAGAACCAGTTTCTTGACGATCTGCCAAAAATATTTCAAAGACTCTTTTTTATAATCTTAAAAGTCCTCCTGACATTTTCTTGACGAAGTGTTAGAGAAAGAAAAAAAAAGAAGAAAAAATATAAATGCATATGAGGCGACCAGTGTGTCAGATCGTCCAACACATCACCCAGACCTCTTGACGAGTACGACACAGTTGACGAGTACGACACAGTTGACGAGTACGACACAGTTGACGAGTACGACACAGTTGACGAGTACGACACAGTTGACGAGTACGACACAGTTGACGAGTACGACACAGTTGACGAGTACGACACAGTTGACGAGTACGACACAGTTGACGAGTACGACACAGTTGACGAGTACGACACAGTTGACGAGTACGACACAGTTGACGAGTACGACACAGTTGACGAGTACGACACAGTTGACGAGTACGACACAGTTGACGAGTACGACACAGTTGATAAGTACGACACAGTTGACGAGTACGACACAGTTGACGAGTACGACACAGTTGACGAGTACGACACAGTTGACGAGTACGACACAGTTGACGAGTACGACACAGTTGAGAGTAGACACAGTTGACGAGTACGACACAGTTGACGAGTACGACACAGTTGAGTAGACAAGTTGACGAGTAGACACAGTTGACGAGTACGACACAGTTGACGAGTACGACACAGTTGACGAGTACGACACAGTTGACGAGTACGACACAGTTGACGAGTACGACACAGTTGACGAGTACGACACAGTTGACGAGTACGACACAGTTGACGAGTACGACACAGTTGACGAGTACGACACAGTTGACGAGTAAGACACAGTTGACGAGTAAGACACAGTTGACGAGTACGACACAGTTGACGAGTACGACACAGTTGACGAGTACGACACAGTTGACGGTACGACACAGTTGAGAGTTGACGAGTAGAACAGTTCGAGTATGACGAGTACGACACAGTTGACGAGTACGACACAGTTGACGAGTAAGACACAGGTGCAGCATGTAGGTCTCTGGCGTGATACTCTACTGTAAACTAAGGGACTAACCACTTGCTATCATGGTTGAGGGACTGATCACCTCACGATTACCTCTCCAATTCTTCAACTGTCTCTAGTGTTATATACACCTGTTTTCGACTGAAGAGGCCTGCAGCCCAAACGAAAATTTTCGACAATACTGATACCTAAGTGTTGCACATGTGTCTTATAAACCAGACTTGTACACTTTGTTTCACATATTGTATGCAAAGTCACTTAATTCATTGGCGACTTAATTCGTCCAAACAAAACATTACTTAAGACACTTATACCGAAACTTGCAAGGTTCCTTGAGCTGAGCAACACCGGTGTGCTTCAAGACTCAACAACACAACAATCCTTGCTAAACACATAGGAATCTACAATCACATAATACATTCGACCAGAGTAACAATCATCACTCAGGATCCAGATACTCTCAGAGATGTCTAGAGGACAGAAATATTCAGAAACAGCTCAAGGGTATGAAATATTTCAGAATCCACGACCCACAACCCACGACTCACGACCCACGACCTACGACCCTACTTGTGATTGAAACATAATTAATGATTGTTTTAATAATTGATGTAAAGGGGGGTGAGAGATGCAGAAGAGGGTGACATAAATGTGTAGAAGAATGGCGATAAATGTATAAAATATCGATACGATGGAAAAATAGACGTTTCACGAACACTCAGTGGGATTTATCAAGATCTGTTTGTGACTTGATAAAGCCCACTGTGTGGGCGAAACGTAGTCAATGAAGGATCACATTATACTGAATCTGTGTTTATTTTTCCATTGTGTAGAAGGTGAGAGAAAGCTGTGGAGAGGAAGATGAGAGAAAGATTGATGTTGGGATATAGAGGCGGTGTGAGAACTCTTAGAAGGTAGAGTTGTGAAGACTCTTGGAAGGTGCAGTTGTGAGAACTCTTAGAAGGTAGAGTTGTGAAGACTCTTGGAAGGTGCAGTTGTGAGGACTCTTGGAAGGTGCAGTTGTGAGGACTCTTGGAAGGTGCAGTTGTGAGAACTCTTAGAAGGTAGAGTTGTGAAGACTCTTGGAAGGTGCAGTTGTGAGAACTCTTAGAAGGTAGAGTTGTGAAGACTCTTGGAAGGTGCAGTTGTGAGGACTCTTAAGGAAGGTTGCAGTTGTGAGAGAGACTCTTGGAAGGTGCAGTTGTGAGGACTCTTGGAAGGTGCAGTTGTGAGGACTCTTGGAAGGTGCAGTTGTGAGGACTCTTGGAAGGTGCAGGTGTGAGGACTCTTGGAAGGTGCAGTGTGAGGACTCTTGGAAGGTGCAGTTGTGAGGACTCTTGGAAGGTGCAGTGTGAGAACTCTTGAAGGTAGAGTTGTGAAGACTCTTGGAAGGTGCAGTTGTGAGGACTCTTGGAAGGTGCAGGTGTGAGGACTCTTGGAAGGTGCAGTTGTGAGGACTCTTGGAAGGTGCAGTGTGAGACTCTTGGAAGGTGCAGTGTGAGGACTCTTGGAAGGTGCAGGTGTGAGGACTCTTGGAAGGTGCAGTTGTGAGGACTCTTGGAAGGTGCAGTGTGAGGACTCTTGGAAGGTGCAGTTGTGAGGACTCTTGGAAGGTGCAGTTGTGAGGACTCTTGGAAGGTGCAGTTGTGAGGACTCTTGGAAGGTGCAGTTGTGAGGACTCTTGGAAGGTGCAGGTGTATCGACTCTTGGAAAGGTTGCAGGGTGAGACTCTCTGGACCGTGCAGTTGTACTGAGGACTCTTGCTCAGAGTTGTATACTCTTGAAAGTGCAGGTTTGGGACTCTTAAGTCAGTCGATTCCACTTCTGACTGCTCTGTGGCTGAAGAAGGAGTGTGAGGACTCTTGGAAGGTGCAGTGTGAGGACTCTTGAAAGGTGCAGTTGTGAGGACTCTTGGAAGGTGCAGTTGTGAGGACTCTTGGAAGGTGCAGTTGTGAGGACTCTTGGAAGGTGCAGTTGTGAGGACTCTTGGAAGGTGCAGGTGTGAGGACTCTTGGAAGGTGCAGGTGTGAGGACTCTTGGAAGGTGCAGTTGTGAAGACTCTTGGAAGGTGCAGTTGTGAGGACTCTTGGAAGGTGCAGGTGTGAGGACTCTTGGAAGGTGCAGTTGTGAGGACTCTTGGAAGGTGCAGTTGTGAGGACTCTTGGAAGGTGCAGTTGTGAGGACTCTTGGAAGGTGCAGGTGTGAGGACTCTTGGAAGGTGCAGGTGTGAGGACTCTTGAAAGGTGCAGTTGTGAGGACTCTTGGAAGGTGCAGTTGTGAGGACTCTTGGAAGGTGCAGTTGTGAGGACTCTTGGAAGGTGCATGT
The DNA here is from genome assembly GCA_009830355.1 of Cherax destructor. Taxonomy (NCBI): domain Eukaryota; kingdom Metazoa; phylum Arthropoda; class Malacostraca; order Decapoda; family Parastacidae; genus Cherax; species Cherax destructor. The sequence goes on along the minus strand of WNWK01005687.1, from coordinate 39,522 downwards.
GTGAGGACTCTTGGAAGGTGCAGTTTCCAGAAGGTGGAGTTGTAAGGGTTCCCTCGTTATTTACCTTCAAGACATGTTGTGGACACAGCTGGAGTCCGGGAGGAGGAGGGCAACACAGAGTTGGCGAAAATATTGATCATTTGAGTGCGTTGTACGGTGACCATCACACAAGGTTATTGCAGAACATCATGAAAGAATTGGAATAACAGATAATGATGCCTGTCAGATATACGCCACCAACAGGACCACTGTTATGCACCACAACACCTTGTACGAAGCTTCATTTCTTGCTCAAATAATCTTTTACATTTGGTTCCCAGACCTAACTAACATCTCACAAAGCTATTTTGAATATCTATTCTGTGGCAGAATATGTGTCTGGTAGACGCTCCATAGGTTGTTGAGCCTACCCGTCTACATGTCCTATGCTATTCAGAATAAAAATCAAATCATTTTTTTATTTCTTTGCGTAGTATACCATGTGTAGTTTACATATCTAAATATTGGTCAGCATAAAGAAAGCAACTATCATCCATGAGCATTTCTGGCAGATACATATATAATATTGCGTATTTTCAAATTGTATCAACTTCTGAATGCTGTCAGATACGACAGCTGAGAATTGTCCCTCCCAGCTGTCACTATCCAAGACCCCTCCTTTAAAGTGCAGGCATTGTACTTCCCATTTCCAGGACTCAAGTCTAACTAAATCAATTAACTGGTTTCCCTGAATCCCTTCACAAAATGTTACCCAGCTCACACTCCAACAGCTCGTCAGGTCCCAAAACCCATTCGTCTCCATTCACTCCTATCTAACACGCTCACACATGCTTGCTGGAAGTCCAAGCCCCTCGCCCACAATACCTCCTTTACCCCTTCCCTCCAACCTTTTCTAGGACGACCCCTACCCCACCTTCCTTCCCCTACAAATTTATACGCTCTCCAAGTCATTCTACTTTGATCCATTCTCTCTAAATGACCAAACCACCTCAACAACCCCTCTTCAGCCCTCTGACAAATACTTTTAGTAACTCCACACCTTCTCCTAATTTCCACATTCCGAATTTTCTGCATAATATTTACACTACACATTGCCCTTAGACAGGACATCTCCACTGCCTCCAGCCTCCTCCTCGCTGCAGCATTTGCAACCCATGCTTCACACCCATATAAGAGTGTTGGTACCACTATACTTTCGTACATTCCTTCTTTGCCTCCATGGATAACGTTTTTGTCTCCACAGATACCTCAACGCACCACTCACCTTTTTTCCTTCATCAATTCTATGGTTAACCTCATCCTTCATAAACCCATCCGCTGACACGTCAACTCCCAAATATCTGAAAACATTTACTTCTTCAACTCTCTTCAACCCCCACTACTCATACTTGCACTAGCCCACCTTTCTGCCAATAGTTGCTTATATCTCACCCTAACTTCCTCCTCCTTAGTTTATACACTTTTACCGCTCTCTTACTTGCTGTTGCCATTTTCTTTATGTCCCATCTACCTTTTACTCTAACTGTAGCTACAACCAAATAATGATCTGATATATCCGTTGCCCCTCTATAAACATGTACATCCTGAAGCCTACCCATCAACCTTTTATCCACCAATACATAATCCAACAAACTACTTTCCTTACGTGCTATATCATACCTTGTATATTTATTTATCCTCTTTTCATAAAATATGTATTACTTATTACCAAACCTCTTTCTACACATAGCTCAATTAATGGTTCCCATTTACATTTACCCCTGGCACCCCAAATTTACCTACTACTCCCTCCACAACATTTTTACCCACTTTAGCATTAAGATCCCCAACCACAATTACTCTCTCACTTGGTTCAAAACTCCCACACACTCACTCAACATTTCCCAAAATCTCTCTCTCCTCTACACTTCTCTCTCTCCAGGTGCATAAACACTTACTATAACCCACTTTTCACATCCAACCTTTATTTTACTCCACATAATCCTTGAATTTATACATTTATATTCCTTCTTTACCTTCCATAACTGATTATTCAACATTATTGCCACTCCTTCTTTAGCTCTAACTCTATTTGAAACCCTGACCTAATTCCATTTATTTCTCCCCACTGAAACTCTCCTACCCTTCAGCTTTGTCTCACTTAAAGCCAGGACATCCAGCTTCTTTTCATTCATAACATCTACAATCATCTCTTTCTTATCATTCGCACAACATCCACGTACATTCAAACATCCCATTTTGACGGTTTTCTTCTTTTCTTTTAAGTAAGCTATACAGGAAAAGGGGTTACTAGCCCATTGTTCCGGCATTTTAGTTGACTTTACAAACACATGGCTTACAGAGGAAAGATTCTTATTCCACTTCCCCATGGATATGAAAGGAAAAGCAATAAGAACAAGAACTATTAAGATAAAATCAAAGAAAACTCAGATGAGTGTGTATACATAAACGTGTACATGTTTGTGTAGCGTGACCTAAGTGTAAGTAGAAGTAGCAAGACGTACCTGAAATCTTGCATGTTTATGAGACAGAAAAAAAGACACCAGCAATCCTACCATCATGTAAAACAGTTTCAGGTTTCTGTTTCACAGTCACCTGGCAGGATGGTAGTACTCACTGGTGGTTGCTGTCTACCAACCTACTACCTACTATATATATATATATATATATATATATATATATATATATATATAATATATATATATATATATATATATATATATATATATATATAATATATAATATATTTTTTTTTTTTTTTTTTTTTTTTTCAACAAGTCGGCCGTCTCCCACCGAGGCAGGGTGACCCAAAAAGAAAGAAAATCCCCAAAAAGAAAATACTTTCATCATCATTCAACACTTTCACCACACTCATACATAATCACTGTCTTTGCAGAGGAGCTCAGATACGACAGCTGAGAAAAGTCCTCCCAGCTGTCACTATCTCAGACCCTCCTTTAAAGTGCAGGCATTGTACTTCCCATTTCCAGGACTCAAGTCCAACTAAATCAATTAACTGGTTTCCCTGAATCCCTTCAAAAATGTTACCCTGCTCACACTCCAACAGATCGTCATGTCCCAAAACCATTCGTCTCCATTCACTCCTATCTAACACGCTCACACATGCTTGCTGGAAGTCCAAGCCCCTCGCCCACAAAACCTCCTTTACCCCTTCCCTCCAACCTTTTCTAGGACGACCCCTACCCCGCCTTCCTTCCCTACAGATTTATACGCTCTCCAAGTCATTCTACTTTGATCCATTCTCTCTAAATGACCAAACCACCTCAACAACCCTTCTTCAGCCCTCTGACAAATACTTTTAGTAACTCCACACCTTCTCCTAATTTCCACATTCCGAATTTTCTGCATAATATTTACACCACACATTGCCCTTAGACAGGACATCTCCACTGCCTCCAGCCTCCTCCTCGCTGCAGCATTTGCAACCCATGCTTCACACCCATATAAGAGTGTTGGTACCACTATATTTTCGTACATTCCTTCTTTGCCTCCATGGATAACGTTTTTGTCTCCACAGATACCTCAATGCACCACTCACCTTTTTTCCTTCATTAATTCTATGGTTAACCTCATCCTTCATAAACCCATCCGCTGACACGTCAACTCCCAAATATCTGAAAACATTTACTTCTTCCATAATCCCTCTCTCTAATGTGATACCCAATTTTTCTTTATTTAAATCATTTGATACCCTCATCACCTTACTCTTATCTATGTTCACTTTTAACTTTCTACCTTTACACACTCTCCCAAACTCGTCCACTAACCTTTGCAACTTTTCTTTAGAATCTCCATAAGCACAGTATCATCAGCAAAAAGTAACTGTGTCAACTCCCATTTGCATTTAATTCTCCATAATTTAATCCACCCCTCCCCAACACTAGCATTCCACCCCCTCGGCCGTTACTGCTTCCGCCTGCCGCCGCCGCTGCCGCCGCCGCTGCCGCCGCCGCTGCCGCCGCTGCCGCCGCCCTGCCGCCGCCGCTGCCGCCGCCGCTGCCGCCGCCGCTGCCGCCGCCGCTGCCGCCGCCGCTGCCGCCGCCGCCGCTGCCGCCGCCGCTGCCGCCGCCGCTGCCGCCGCCGCTGCCGCCGCCGCTGCCGCCGCCTCTGCCGCCGCCGCTGCCGCCGCCGCTGCCGCCGCCGCTGCCGCCGCTGCCGACGCCGCTGCCGACGCCGCCGCTGCCGTCGCCGCAGCCGCCGTCGCAACTGCGGCACTTTCATTACCAGAGAAGTCATTAAAACTAATGAAAATTAAAGGATTCGTTCAGTGGTGCCACGAGTGTCAAGGAGATTGATTATCACACACACACACACACACACACACAAAGGTTTGCGACAAGGTTAGTTCCACAACTCAGGGGTCTGTCTTATGAAGAAAGGTTGGGGAAATGGGGACTAACAACACTGGAGGAAAGAAGGGTCAGAGGAGACATGATAACGACATACAAAATACTGCGGGGAATTGACAAGGTAGATAGTGACAGGTTGTTTCAGAGAGGGAACACAGAAACAAGGGGACACAACTGGAAGCTGAAGACTCAGATGAGTCAAAGGGATGTCAGGAAACATTTCTTCAGCCACAGAGTAGTCAGGAAGTGGAATAGTCTAGAGAAAGATATAGTGGAGGCAGGAACCATACATAGTTTTAAGACAAGGTATGATAAAGCTCATGGAGCAGGGAGAGCAGAGACCCAGTAGCAGACAGCGAAGAGGCGGGGCCAGGAGCTGAGTATCGACCCCTGCAACCACAATTAGGTGAGTACACACACACACACACATGATCCATTCCAGTGCCCTTCCTGTTATACCTGCTTGTGTGTGTGTGTGTGTGTGTGTGTGAGTGTGTGTACTCACCTAGTTGTACTCACCTAGTTGTGGTTGCAGGGGTCGAGTCAAAGCTCCTGGCCCGCCTCTTCACTGGCCTGCTCTGGTCACTCTCCTGCGGCATAAGTTTTTATCATGCCTCTGCTAAAGCTATGTATGAACCTGCCTCCACTTTCATCCTTTCTAAACTATTCACTTCCAGACAAGCTCTGTGACTGAAGAAATACTTCCTAACATCTCTGTGATTCATCTGAGGTCTTCAACTTCCATCTGTGTCCCCTTGTTGTTGTGTCCCATCTCTGGAACATTCTGTTTTGTCCACTTTGTCAATTCCTCTCAGTATCTTATATGTTGTTATCATGTTCCCCTATCTCTCTCTGTCCTCCAGTGTCAGTCAGGTCGATTTTCCTAACCTCCCCTCGTAGGACATACCCTTAGCTCCGGGACTAGTCTTGTTGCAAACCTTTGCACTTTCTCGAGCTTCTTCACATGCTTGGCTAGGTGTGGGTTCCAAACTGGTGCTGCATACCCCAATATGGGCCTAACGTACACAGTGTACAGGGTCCTGAACGATTCTTTATTAAGATGTCGGAATGCTGTTCTAGGTTTGCTAGGCGCCCATATGCTGCAGCAGTTATTTGGTTGATGTGCGCCTCAGGAGATGTGTCTGGTGTTATACTCACTTCCAAGATCTTTTCCTTGATTGAGGTTTGCAGTCTCTGGCCCCTAGGCTGTACTCAAGTCTGCGGTCTTCTTTGCCCTTCCCAATCTTCATGACTTTGCACTTGGTGGGGTTGAACTCCAGGGCCAGTTGCTGGACCAGGCGCAGGCTGTCCAGATCCCCTTTGTGTTCTGCCTGGTCCTCGTCCGATTGAATTCTTCTCATCAACTTCACATCATCTGCAAACAGGGGCACTTCGGGTCTATTCCTTCCGTCATGTCGTTCACAAATACCAGAAACAGCACTGGTCCCAGGACTGACCCCTGTGGAACCCGCTCGTCACCGGCGCCCACTCTGACACCTCGCCACGTACCATGACTCGCTGCTGTCTCCCTGACAGGTATTCCCTGATCCAATGTAGTGCCTTCCCTGTTACCCCTGCCTGGTCCTCCAGCTTCTGCACTAATCTCTTGTGGAACTGTGTCAAACGCCTTCTTACAATCCAAGAATATGCAATCTACCCACCCTCTCTCTCTTGCTTATCGCTGTCACCCTGTCGTAGAACTCCAGTAGGTTTGTGACAGGATTTCCGTCCCTGAAACCGTGTTGGCCGTCGTTGATAAGCTCATTCCTTTCTGGTGCTCAACCACCCTTCTCCTGACTATCTTCTCCATGACCTTGCATACTATACATGTCAGTGACACTGGTCTGTAGTTTAGTGCTACGTTCCCTGTCTCCTTTTTAAAAATTGGAACTACATTTGCTGTCTTCCAAACCTCAGGTAGTCGCCCTGTTTCGATAGATGTGTTGAAGATCGTTGTTAGGGGTACACTAGCTCCTCTGCTCCCTCTCCAGGACCCATGGAGAGATGTTATCTGTTATCGCCTTTGAAGTATCTAGCTCGCTTAGTAGCCTCTTCACTTCCTCCCCATTTTGTGTATTGTGTCCAGCACTTGATGGTGTACTCCCTACCTCTCCTCCTTTCTGGAGGCCCTCTATCTCCTCTGTGAACACCTCTTTGAATCTCATGTTGGAGCTCCTCACACACTTCCCGGTCATTTCTGTGACCTCCCTCCTACCTTCCTCAGCCCCGATCACCTGGTCCTTGACTGTTGTTCTCCTCCCGATGTGGCTGTAAGCAGCTTTGGGTCAGATTTGGCTTTCGCTGCTATGTCATTCTCGTACTGTCTTTGGGCCTCCCTTCTGATCTGTGCATATTCATTTCTGGCTCTACGACTGCTCTCCTTATTCTCCCGGGGGTTTTTTGCCTTCTGTACCTCTTCCATTCCCTTGCACACTTTTGGTTTTGGCTTCCCCGCCTTTGGGTGAACCATGGGCTCATCCTGTCTTTTTTCCCTTTTCCCGTACCCTTGGGTATAAACCTCTCCTCAGCTTCCTTGCAAATTGTTGTCATATATTCCATCATCTCGTCTACTGACTTCCCTGCCATCTCTGTCCCACTGAACTCTGTGCAGGAAGTTCCTCATGCCCACATAGTCACCTTTCTTGTAGTTTGGCTTCATTTGTGCAGCCCTTCCTGCTTCCCCTCCACTTGTAACTCTACTATGTATTCGAAACTTAGAACCATATGATCACCTGGCCCCAAGGGGCTTTCATGTTGATGTCCTCAATATCTGCACTACTCAGGGTGAATACTAGGTCCAGTCTCGCTGGTTCGTCATTTCCTCTCTCTCTGGTAGTGTCCCTTACGTGTTGGTACATGAGATTTTCCAGTACCACCTCCAGCATCTTAGCCCTCCACGTTTCTTGGCCCCATGTGGCTCCAAGTTCTCCCAATCAATTTCCTTATGGTTGAAGTCACCCATGATCAGTAGCTTCGCCCTGCTCGGCGAGCCCTTCTGGCCACTTCTGCCAGAGTGTCAATCATCGCTCTGTTACTCTCATCATACTCTTGCCTTGGCCTCCTGCTGTTCTGTGGTGGGTTATACATCACTGCAATTACCACCTTGGGACCTCCAGACTGTAGCATCCCTACTATGTAATCCCCAGCTTCTCCTCCGTCTCCTCTCTCCATCTCGTCAAAATCCATCGGTTTTGATCAGCAGTGCCACTCCTCCACCCCTCTGTTCCCTCTGTCTTTCCTCAGGATCTGGTATCCCATTGGAAAGATGGCATTTGTTATCATACCTGTGAGCTTGGTTTCTGTGAGAGCTATTATGTCCGGTGATGCCTCTTTGACTCTTTCAGTGCCACTCCTCCCACTTATTTGTTATTCCATCAGCATTGGTGTACCATACCTTCAGTTTCCTCTCACTACTGTGTTTTGGGGGGTCTGTGAGGGTGGGGACCTGGTGGTGTACTGTGGGATTCTATAGTGGAGTGTTGGGTGGGGGCTGAGATTGTTGGTTGTAGTTGTGTTGGGATAGTGTGCTTGGTTGTTGGGTGTTTGGGATGGTTCTGTGGTGCTTGTTCTTGTTGCTCCGCCCTGCTCTGTTGTCCTCTACTGATTCTGTCCTTGTCCCTCCTCCTCGCTCCTTTCGCCTTTGTGTCCTCTCCCTCAGCTGCTGTCAGTTCTGTTTTTGTTCTGTCCCGGTCTAGGAACACCCTCCTGTATTCTTCCGTTTCCTTCAATCGTGGTTTCTCTTGGAGGATTCTGTCTCTCTCTGTTTCTGTCCTGAGAATCAGCTGAGCGGTCGTTTTCTCCCCTTCGAGTACCCCTATTCTCTGAAAATTTACAATCTCGGACATGTCTTCTTCACCTATTTCTTTGAGTATGCTCTCAATCTCCTTTCTTTCTGCCTGCCGTCTTTCAGTGTGTTCCTTCCCTCACTCTCCTTCAGCCCATGAATAAACACCCTTTGCCCTCTCCTCCTCCCATTGTGTGTATGTGTGTGTGTGTGTGTGTGAGTGTGTGGTGTGTGTGTGTGTGTTGTGTGTAAGTGTTGTGTGTGTGTGTGTGTGTGAGTTGGTTGGGTAGTGTGTGTGAGTGTAGTGATGTGTGTGTGAGTGTGTGTGTGTGTGTGTGTGAGTGTGTGTGTATGTGTGTGGTGTGTGGTGTGTGTGTGGTGTGTGTGTGTGTGTGTGTAGTGTGTGTGTAGGTGTGTGTGTGGTGTGTGTGTGTGTGTGTGTGTGTGTGTGTGTGTGAGGGTGTGTGTGTGAGGTGTGTGTGTGTGTGTGTGTGTGTGTCGGGGTAAGACAGGCTCAACATTGATAATAAATGTGCACTAATCGCAGAACTAAATGGACACAAAGCACACGGGACTCACACCAAAAACGATCTTATGGTTTAGAGGAAAAAGGCGATTTTTTTTTACCATTTATTTAAAGCAGGTTTGGCGTGTGACGCTGAATAAGCTCAACCTGAGTTTCATTGCAATATGAACCTTATGTCAAAATGAAAATGATAATCGCTGGAATGAAACTGTTGCAAGTGCAATTAAAAATTCCCAAAATTATAACTGGACTGCAACTCAGCTCTTATAGAAGAAAGTACAGCAAGCACACACACACACACACACACACACACACACACACACACACACACACACACACAGCCAGGAGCTGAATATCGACCCCTGCAACCACAATTAGGTGAGTACATACACAAAAAAAAACACGGGAGGAGTTGAATGATAGCTCTAGGCCTTTCGTATTGTGATCAACACATCATCAGGAGCTTGCAATGTTGCATACAAGAGGGGGAGGTCCAAGCAGATACGATCACAGGAAGTACCTTTGCTGGAGCAAAGGTTCTTCCTGTGATAGTATTTGCTTGGACCTCCTCTTGTATGCAACATTGCAAGCTCCTGATGATGTGTTGATCACAATACGAAAGGCCTAGAGCTATCATTCAACTCTTCCCCTGGTTGTTTTGCATCTTGTATCGCTTGTCTGCGATAAGCTTGTAGACAAAAACTGACAGGGACTCGAACCGTAGTGCTGTCATTCAGCAGATCCAACGCTATACCACTGTGTCACTAGGTTTACAAGATTGTACAAAGAACACTTCTGTGACATGTCTGTATCAGCGGTACCAGTTGTGACTGACTACTGTGACCTGTCTGTATCAGCGGTACCAGTTGTGACTGACTACTGTGACATGTCTGTATCAGCGGTACCAGTTGTGACTGATTACTGTGACATGTCTGTATCAGCGGTACCAATTGTGACTGACTACTGTGACATGTCTGTATCAGCGGTACCAATTGTGACTGACTACTGTGACATGTCTGTATCAGCGATACCAGTTGTAACTGACTACTGTGACATGTCTGTATCAGCGGTACCAGTTGTAACTGACTACTGTGACATGTCTGTATCAGCGGTACCAATTGTGACTGACTACTGTGACCTGTCTGTATCAGCGGTACCAATTGTGACTGACTACTGTGACATGTCTGTATCAGCGGTACCAGTTGTGACTGACTACTGTGACATGTCTGTATCAGCGGTACCAGTTGTGACTGACTACTGTGACCTGTCTGTATCAGCGGTACCAATTGTGACTGACTACTGTGACCTGTCTGTATCAGCGGAACCAGTTGTGACTGACTACTGTGACATGTCTGTATCAGCGGTACCAGTTGTGACTGACTACTGTGACATGTCTGTATCAGCGGTACCAGTTGTGACTGACTACTGTGACCTGTCTGTATCAGCGGTACCAATTGTGACTGACTACTGTGACCTGTCTGTATCAGCGGTACCAGTTGTGACTGACGACTGTGACATGTCTGTATCAGCGGTACCAGTTGTGACTGACTACTGTGACATGTCTGTATCAGCGGTACCAGTTGTGACTGACTACTGTGACCTGTCTGTATCAGCGGTACCAATTGTGACTGACTACTGTGACCTGTCTGTATCAGCGGTACCAATTGTGACTGACTACTGTGACATGTCTGTATCAGCGGTACCAATTGTGACTGACTACTGTGACATGTCTGTATCAGCGGTACCAGTTGTGACTGACTACTGTGACATGTCTGTATCAGCGGTACCAATTGTGACTGACTACTGTGACATGTCTGTATCAGCGGTACCAATTGTGACTGACAACTGTGACATGTCTGTATCAGCGGTACCAGTTGTGACTGACTACTGTGACATGTCTGTATCAGCGGTACCAGTTGTGACTGACTACTGTGACATCCCACAACCCCAGAAGCTACAGTAAGTCCAGTGGTACAACGCTGGACCTGTGGTACACCGCTGGACCTGATACCACCACCATTGTTATAGTGTTCTTGGTACTGGTAACACTGTACTAGGTGTACTAGTAACACTGTATTAGTGTACTGGTAACACTGTACTAGGTGTACTAGTAACACTGTACTAGTGTACTGGTAACACTGTACTAGTGTACTGGTAACACTATACTAGGTGTACTGGTAACACTGTACTAGGTGTACTGGTAACACTGTACTAGTGTACTGGTAACACTGTACTAGTGTACTGGTACTGGCAACACTGTACTAGTGTACTGGTATTGGCAACACTGTACTAGGTGTACTGGTAACACTGTACTAGTGTACTGGTACTGGTAACACTGTACTAGTGTACTGGTAACACTGTACTAGTGTACTGGTACTGGTAACACTGTACTAGTGTACTGGTACTGGTAACACTGTACTAGTGTACTGGTACTGGTAACACTGTACTAGTGTACTGGTACTGGTAACACTGTACTAGGTGTACTGGTAACACTGTACTAGTGTACTGGTACTGACAACACTGTTCTATGTGTACTGGTACTGGTAACACTGTACTAGGTGTACTGGTAACACTGTACTAAGAATACTGGTACTGGTAACACTGTACTAGGAATACTGGTACTGGTAACACTGTACTAGGTTTACTGGTAACACTGTACTAGGTGTACTGGTGCTGGTAACACTGTACTAGGTTTACTGGTAACACTACTAGGTGTACTGGTGCTGGTAACATTGTACTAGGTGTACTGGTACTGGTAACACTGTACTAGGTGTACTGGTACGGGTAACATTGTACTAGATGTACTGGTACTGGTAACACTGTATTAGGTGAACTGGTGCTGGTAACACTGTACTAGGTGTACTGGTAACACTGTACTAAGTGTACTGGTAACACTACTAGGTGTACTGGTACTGGTTGTACTTGGTTCCAGGTACCGTCGTACAACATGTGTGGTACTCCATCGTTTTAATTATAACTGAATACCACCAATATCGTTTAATACCAACAGTTTAATACCAGTAGTTTAATACTAGTAGTTTAATACCAACAGTTTAATACCAACAGTTTAATACCAGTAGTTTAATACTAGTAGTTTAATACCAACAGTTTAATACCAGTAGTTTATTACCAACAATATCGTTTAATACCAACATTTTAATCACAACAAAATTCCATAATGTCAACATCGTATATTTTAGTTTCTTCCGACATTTTTTCCAGCGTCTTGCCGGCAAGAGCATCAATACTTAAGATAAATGATCAGATTGCCAGTTGGAATCCCCTTAATGGGGGCCACTGGAAGAGTCATGAGCTTTCATTAGTGCCTGAGGGCAGGCACTGTCTCCTGGCTCACTGCCACTACATTACATGTATCATTTTAACTAATACTGAGAACCTGTAGAAAAAAATATCTCCAAAATCGTAAGTCTATAGTCCAGTTTTTCACGTTCAGTTTTTATTCTCCTAAATTTGGCAACTGAGAGGATATAGCGTTCAATTTATATCCCAAAGGACCTGTTTGCTAATCAAGATTCCACGATGTGGCAGATTTACGTTAGGTAAGGTTCGTCAGGTTAGGTTAGGTAAGGTTTGTCAGGTTAGGTTAGGTAAGGTTCGTCAGGTTAGGTTAGGTAAGGTTTGTCAGGTTAGGTTAGGTAAGGTTTGTCAGGTTAGGTTAGTAAGGTTTGTCAGGTTAGGTTAGGTAAGGTTCGTCAGGTTAGGTTAGGTAAGGTTTGTCAGGTTAGGTTAGGTAAGGTTCGTCAGGTTAGGTTAGGTAAGGTTCGTCAGGTTAGGTTTGGTAAGGTTTGTCAGGTTAGGTTAGGTAAGGTTCGTCAGGTTAGGTTAGGTAAGATTTGTCTGGTTAGGTTAGGTAAGGTTCGTCAGGTTAGGTTAGGTAAGGTTCGTCAGGTTAGGTTAGGTAAGGTTCGTCAGGTTAGGTTTGGTAAGGTTTGTCAGGTTAGGTTAGGTAATGTTTGTCAGGTTAGGTTAGGTAAGGTTCGTCAGGTTAGGTTTGGTAAGGTTTGTCAGGTTAGGTTAGGTAAGGTTCGTCAGGTTAGGTTAGGTAAGGTTTGTCAGGTTAGGTTAGGTTTGTCAGGTTAGGTTAGGTAAGGTTTGTCAGGTTAGGTTAGGTAAGGTTTGTCAGGTTAGGTTTGGTAAGGTTTGTCAGGTTAGGTTAGGTAAGGTTTGTCAGGTTAGGTTAGGTAAGGTTTGTCAGGTTAGGTTAGGTTAGGTTTGTCAGGTTAGGTTAGGTTAGGTTTGTTAGGTTAGGTTAGGTTTGTTAGGTTAGGTTAGGTTTGTCAGGAAACAGGACAAGTGTTTCCTGACGCGGGTCTCAGCCACATGATGACCCGCAGCTGGAAGTTTTGGTGTTACAGGGGACATCAGCACAACCTACTTGCTATCTCCTGGACCAACTCTTGGTAAGATCTACTACCACAGGGGTATCACCTACCAGCATCTCACTTGACGCCAGTATATAAGCACCAATCTTCCTGCCTGTGCATACTATATTATACCTTAATGGTTTAATATGATTTTTAAAGAGGTGGACTGGTAAGCCAGAGGAAGGTCTCCGTCAGATGACCAAGGGTTCCAGCTGTGGGTCATCACGTGACTAAGACCCAGACCCGCGTCAGGAAACACTTGTCCTGTTTCCTGACATTATACCTACCAGCCTGTGTCTTAGATTCTACAAGACTACGGTGTTCATCACCTACTCATAGGCCGAGGGACTGATAACCTCGTCTTCCACTGTCTTTTGTATATATTTCTACTGTCTTCACACCATGTCCATGTAGAGTATTGATAAAGCCACTGGATGGCAAAACATCTACAATAAAAATACCCAGATGTTGAACACATATATAATTCATCTTCTTGTAGGTACTGAATACCATTCATATACATTATAAACTCTGCATAAATGTGTCTACATCAAATACAAAATAAAAGAAGTGCAATGAGGTAAATAATAATAAATAATAATAATAATCATGTGTAACTTTATAATATTAATAATAATGTGTAACTTTATTATAATAATAATAATAATAATAATAATAATGTGTAACTTTATAATAGTAATAATAATAATAATAATAATAATAATAATAATAATAATACTAATGTGTAACTTTATAATAATAATAATAATAATAATAATAATGTGTAACTTTAAAATAATAATAATATTAATAATAATAATCATGTGTAACTTTATAATAATAATAATAATGTGTAACTTTATAATAATAATAATAATAATGTGTAACTTTATAATAGTAATAATAATAATAATAATAATAATTTCATTTCAGCATGATACAATGTCAAGAGATGGGCGACATTTAGTTATGCACAACATTGCCTTCACAATAACCACACATCTTAATTAAATACATTAGACTCTCATAAGACGTCTTATGAACAGAAATGGTATAAAGTATCGACATGATGGAATAAAAGACACAGTAAAATCCAATTCATTATTGAGAACAATGTTGCATGTAAAAGGTCCACCTCGTGGGCGAAACGTTGTCAATAAAGGATTGCAACAGACACGAATGCAGTAGCATGTGTATTTCTTCACTTACTAATTATGTTTCAGAAAACTGCCTTGTATTGTGAAAATTCACTAAGTGAAGTTAATAGCATATGGGACAGTTGGGTTATGTTCCAAGTGTTCATGCAATCATTGTAGAAAGTTGAAGAATATATCTGAATGGCCATGTGTAGATTTAAAATAAAATCCAAAATATTGTGAATGGAACAGTTCAAAACTAACTCACAAGTTTTAAATAAAAACTTGACCGAGTTTTGGTTTTTGAACCTGATAATGGTTCAGGATGGACTGAAATGGGATGGTAGGTCTTCCAGCACAGGGACTGGTCCACTAAATGCAACCCAGAGACGTGAACAGCCATCTTACTGCCTTACACTTTCCCATAAATGTAATAGTAATAATGCTATCTATCATCCTGTTGGTAACGTCCATTTTATTGCTGACAGAACTGAGAGAGGCGTTCCGACTCTTCGACAAAGACGGTGATGGGACGATTACTAAGCAAGAACTGGGGCAGTTCATGAGGAACTTGGGTCAGTTTGCCACTGAAGAGGAACTGAGGGTCATGCTTGATGAGATCGACATTGATGGTGAGTTGACTAGTCAGTGGGCACCTCAGGTGTATATATATATATATATATATATATATATATATATATATATATATATATATATATGCAAGACAGCCACTATGAAAAACTAAAGGAATTCCAAGTGCTTTCGTGACTACTCACATTATCACGAAAGCGCTTGGAATTCCTCTATTTTTCATAGTGGTTGTCTTGCATATTTTGATATCACCTGTTTATTGTGATCTATTTGTATATATATATATATATATATATATATATATATATATATATATATATATATATATATATATATATATATAACAATTCACAAATGGGCAAGCTTTTTAACAAATATTATTTCTAACTCCACAGCAGAACTCAAACCTCCACACTCTCTATCAAAGTATACAGTACTTTCTCCACTCAGCCAGATCCCAGAGTGTCCGGGTTCGATTCCCGGCGGGGTGGAAACATTCGAAACATTTCCTAAAACCTGTTGTCTTGTTCATCAAGCAAGTAGGTACCTGGGTGTTAGTCGACTGGTGTGGGTCGAATTCTGGGGAACAAGAATGAGGACCCCAATAATAATAAGACAGACAGTCCCTCGATGATGCACTGTCTTTCTTGGGTTATCCTGGCTGTCTGACCCTCCGGACTTAAAAATCCGAACAAAATCTATCGATCTATCTATCTATCTATGTTGTGCTCCGAGCCATTGGTGTGTTTACCAGAGCTTCCCACCACCAGAAACAGTCGAAGAAAATGGGTAAGTTTCTGGTTTACAGAGAATGGCTCACCATTCTCTATGAACCATCAGAAACTTACCCATTTTCTTCGGTTGTTTCAGATGGTGGGAAACTCTGACAAACGCACCACTGTCTCAGACCACACCTGTCACACCACTGATGTCACTCTTCCTATTTCATGATATCATGATGGCATATTATAAGTGTCTAATAGCTCAGTGGTAGAGTATTCAGACCACAACCTTTCGGTGTTAGTCACCTTACACATGCTACTTCTGTTTACCCAGCAGTTAATAGGTTACTAAGTCTCAGGAATTATAAATCGTGAGAAAGATTCCTGACACCAGAGTTGTCAGCCAAACAACGTTGCCCAAAGGTGTCAGCCTAGAAACGTCAGCCAAAAGTGTCAGGCTAGAAACGTAAGTCACAAGTGTCAGGATAGAGAACTGTCATGTCATGCAGGGTTAGACCGTGTGGGTTTAGCGCACGCTTGAAGTCTCCCAGCCTGAGCTGGGAGACTTCAGTAGAGTCAGCCTGAGCTGGGAGAATTCAGAAGTGTCGGTATGAGCTGGGAGACTTCAGTAGTGTCAGCCTGAGCTGGGAGAATTCAGTAGTGTCAATCTGAGCTGGGAGACCAGTAGTGTCAGCCTGAGCTGGGAGAATTCAGTAGTGTCAGCCTGGGCTAGGAGACTTCAGTAGTGTCAGCCTGGGCTGGGAGACTTCAGTAGAGTCAGCCTGAGCTGGGAGAATTCAGTAGTGTCAGTCTGAGCTGGGAGACTTCAGTAGTGTCAGCCTGAGCTGGGAGAATTCAGTAGTGTCAGTCTGAGCTGGGAGACCAGTAGTGTCAGCTTGAGCTGGGAGAATTCAGTAGTGTCAGTCTGAGCTGGGAGACTTCAGTAGTGTCAGTCTGAGCTGGGAGACTTCAGTAGTGTCAGCCTGAGCTGGGAGACTTCAGTAAGACAATGAGGATATCGTCAAGTATTTCATTAAAAGTTCATCAGCTACGGCAACTTCAAAGGTTACCTTCCAGCAGAGCTACAGTTACTATCCTTCCAGCAGAGCTGCAGTTACTATCCTTCCAGCAGAGCTGCAGTTACTATCCTGCCAGCAGAGCTGCAGTTACTATCCTTCTAGCAGAGCTGCAGTTACTATCCTTCCAGCAGAGCTGCAGTTACTATTCTTCCAGCAGAGCTGCAGTTAATATCCTTCCAGCAGAGCTGCAGTTACTATCCTTCCAGCAGAGCTGCAGTTACTATCCTGCCAGCAGAGCTGCAGTTACTATTCTTCCAGCAGAGCTGCAGTTACTATTCTTCCAGCAGAGCTGCATTTACTATCCTTCCAGCAGAGCTGCATTTACTATCCTTCCAGCAGAGCTGCAGTTACTATTCTTCCAGCAGAGCTGCAGTTACTATTCTTCCAGCAGAGCTGCAGTTACTATCCTTCCAGCAGAGCTGCAGTTACTGTCCTTCCAGCAGAGCTGCAGTTACTATCCTTCCAGCAGAGCTGCAGTTACTGTCCTTCCAGTATAGCTGCAGTTACTGTCCTTCCAGCAGAGCTGCAGTTACTGTCCTTCCAGTATAGCTGCAGTTACTATCCTTCCAGCAGAGCTGCAGTTACTATCCTTCCAGCAGAGCTACAGTTACTATCTATTACAACGTCAGGTTCAATGGCCTGTTAACCTGAGTGTAAAGGGAGCTTGGAGCAAAGAAACACAGTAGAAGATGTATTGAAATTGTATTTCTTTCATAAATCAGCTAGATTAATTCCAAACTTTTATCTTTTCCTTCACCAAGTAATTGTGATTATATAAGACTTTTGTCTTTTCCTTCACCAAGTATAACAAAGTGCTATTTACACATATGTACACTATATACAAAGGAGTAGTGTTTAGTGCACGCCACAGTTGTCTAGGCTAAGCAGCAGCCAAAAGACAGACAACTTTCCACAACCAGCTCTATGCAGGAATTCCAATGACAAACCGCGAGTGGTAACCACGTCACCTTTGTCATTGTTAAACTCGCATTTTAATTGGCTGAACCGAGTCGTTGATTTGATGATGGGGCCCTCATCACCAAACCCTTAACGATTGTTCGCTGGTTGGAGGGGAGCCTATGTGGGTGTGTTTAACATGCTCCGAATAAAGGTTACATACTCTTTGCATGCAACACTATCCTTCCAGCAGAGTTGCAGTTACTATTCTTCCAGCAGAGCTGCAGTTACTATCCTGCCAGCAGAGCTGCAGTTACTATCATGCCAGCAGAGCTGCAGTTACTATCCTGCCAGCAGAGCTGCGGTTACTATCCTGAAAGCAGAGCTGCAGTTACTATCACTTGACAGTTAGCATCTCTCAGGTGGATTATCTAATACACAGGAGATATGAAACTTTTTTTTTTAAACATCTCCATCATGGCAGAGTTGGAATAAGAGAAACTTTGGTATAAACCTTGGTGATACACACCGCCTATATACACTGTCTTTTTAACTTGTGTATGTTAGAAGAGGTTAAGGTCCCACGACCGAAACATTTTCAAATAAATATGTCTTTCTAAATGAAGAGAAATTATACACAAGAGAGAGAGAGAGAGAGAGAGAGAGAGAGAGAGAGAGAGAGAGTAGAAGAGAAAATTGGTTATCATTATATATCTAACAACATATATACATTAGTAGATAATAATGCAGTCATTATGAGCCTAGGAATACATAATGACGCTAGTGTTAAAGATTTTATGAAAAGACGGGAAGGAGGAAGAAAAGGAGGGAGGGAGAGTGTGGGAGGGAGAGGGAGAGTGTGGGAGGGAGAGGGAGAGTGTGGGAGGGAGGGAGAGAAGTCTCTTATCAGTTCTCTGCTGATGAATTTTTATATTAAGATTGCAGCAACATCTGCCATATAGGCCTCTTGTTGTTGTTGTTGTTGTTGTTGTTGTTGTTGTTACTGTTGCTCATTGTTATGGTGGTGGTTAGTGTTAGTTAGTTTAATATCTTTATTATGCACCCCATACCCATCCTGTGGGCGGTAGTCAAAAGATTACAGAGGTACATAATGGGTCCAGGGACTGGACCCCAAAGTTTTGATAGCTGAGCAAGTTACAAAGGTAATGAACTAACAAGCTACAAAGGTGAAGTAGTGGTTAGTGCAAGAGTAAAACGTATATTAAAGTTGGTATGAGTCAAAGTGAAAGAGAGTATGAGTCAAAGATAGGACTTTAAGGGAGGATGTCAGGTAGAGTAATGAACAGGTACTTAGGGGCGGTGTATATGTCGCAATTGTGAATTCTGTGTTCCTACTATTAGACAGGAGAGTCTATTAAGACATGGTGGTCTGACAGTATGGCCTGACAGTCGTCACTGAGAGATGCCAGTCAATTCTTCACGTGTGATCTGTGAGTCCCGTGAGTCCGACACGCAAGCTAGGGAGTGCACTCTTGTGATCAATGCAGCGGTGGCTACAAGATGGCCAGAATTTTAAACGTAGTTTGATAGAAAAGAGTTTGTTGTGGTCCAGCGGGAACCAGCGTCGCTGCCAGCTGGTACGAGGGTGTTGAGAGTCCAAGATAGATGTACGTCTGTGGGAAATCAGGAGGACAAGAATAGTTGACCAAGCGACTGAGTTTGCTTTATCATTGCCATGAGCATCAACGTGACCAGGAACCCAGTAAAAAAAATCTTTATACTTGCTTTAAATGCTATATAATCAAAGTGACATGCCAATGACAAGGGGATAAAAGAAGTCGATTTTTTTGGCTAGCTTGTAACACACTTGGGAAATCCGAACTACTAGTGACGGGGCGGACTTTGACGTAATGTGTATCATAGAAGTGAGAATTACGACATTGCAGTACTGGCTAAGTCTAGTATATGACCTTGACTTATCCTTCAGGAAAACCATCACATACCAGACACCATGGGGGGATTTAGAACCATCAGCGTACACTGCAATAACATGAGAATGTAGAGCTCTTAAAAGATCATAATATTGTAGTAGTCAAGTGAATTGTTGTACATAAGAGGCGAGGAGGAGGAAATATGAATGATGAGAAGTTCCCAGGGAGGAAGGGAGAGTAAGATGAAGGGTGAACGTGAAGGGAAAGTTCAACAAAGGTGGTAATACAATTCCACAGTTTTTCCTTTCATGAAACCATAGTTGGTGTTTGAGTCCATAACATGGACTTTAACTACCATTCTTTCATTTGCTTAACATAACTAGTTAATGAGATTCACCTAAATTCATCAAGGTGTTGTGGCTTAGCAATTGGCACATTGAGGCTATTGGTCCAGTATATAGGGAAGATACCTTCAGTGTAACGAAGATTATTAACGTTAACAAAGAGTTATCAGGGATTTGCCATAAAGTTCTGAGGATATTGTAAGTTCTACCATCCTCTTCAGGGGTCCTTTATGGACACTTATTTAATTCTATACCTAACTCGTACTCAGGAAAGAGGCGGTCACTCTCAAATATTTTGACTCATGATATAAAACAGTTTTAACCTTTCTTCAGAAGCACTTTCACATTTGGACGTTTTGTTGCAGTTGTTCATGATGTCATCGGTTTTTGTTTTAAGAGAACAATCAACATTATCATTCTTTTTCTTAGTTATTGTATTTGTCTCTGCAGACTAGACTGAGAGGGAAGATCTCTTCATCCTGTTAGCAAATTGTTTCTATTCCTTTTGCCTAATTACTGATTCTCTGTTTCATTTATTATCGCAGTTTGAAAAGTTTTGAATCAATTTGTTGTTCCACAATAATAACGAAAATAATTAGAATAAACCTCGAAGACAACATTAGTTTTATGAGATTATCACAATTATCTACTAAACAATTATTAGGAAAAAATAAACTGTGAAGCTGCGTAAAGAAATCACAGAACGATGAGGTTCTAACTGCCATGGTTCGAGCCCCATCCGTTCTGTGGTTTGTTTGCAATCGTGTCATTACGATTTCGTGTCACGAACGCCTAGTATTACGTCATTACAAAAGTTATTATGGGATTTGTTAATAGTTAAATAATAAGGTTAGCGTGCTAAATAATCCCTTGATCTGTGAGCAACTCTCTCTCATTAAAGTTAGGTTTTTCAGTAATATTATTGATCTGTGTGATGAGGCGACGTTTATACTAACCTGGAGAAATAATTCATAGTCTTTTTCAGTACGTGTCTTTGATGTAGAGTGTAAGGTGCTCTGTCATCTGCACTTCCAGGGGCCAGAAGCTAAGCTTCGACCCCTGCAACCACATATAGGTGCCTACTCTCTCTCTCTCTCTCTCTCATTAAGGGAGAGGTGAGGGGAGTGGGCGGGTCGAGCTGGTGGTCGCTCAAGTGAGGCAGTGTGTGCCCTGGACTGGTTCACTGTGGGTGTCTTACTGCTGTTGTCTCACTCATTAGTCTTTCTCATTCACTCACCCGTTCACTTTCTCACTCATTCACTCTCTTATTCACCCTCTCATTCACTCAGTCACATTATCATGTGTATGGTTAAATACGAGTGCATCATTCTCTCTCTCTCTCTCTCTCTCTCTCTCTCTCTCTCTCTCTCTCTCTCTCTCTCTCTCTCTCTCTCTCTCTCTCTCTCTCTCTCTCTCTCTCACTCACTATTGTAAACATCTTCATAACTAAAAAAACGTCGGTAAACCAGTGCGATGTTCCCATAAGAGGAACTACTACATCGCTAGTGCAGTGCCTTGGAGGGCTCTCAGTGCCTCATGAGGTCTGTGAGTGTCTCATGGGGTCTTTGAGTGTCTCTTGGGGTCTGTGAGTGCCTCATGGGGTCTGTGAGTGCCTCATGGGGTCTGTGGGTGTCTCATGGGGTCTTTGAGTGTCTCTTGGGGTCTGTGAATGTCTCACGGGGTCTGTGAGTGTCTCATGGGGTCTGTGGGTGCCTCTTGGAGTCTGTGAATGTCTCATGGGGTCTGTGAGTGCCTCATGGGGTCTGTGGGTGTCTCATGGGGTCTGTGAATGTTTCATGGGGGTTGTGAGTGCCTCATGGGGTCTGTGAGTGTCTCATGGGGTCTTTGAGTGTCTCTTGTGGTCTGTGAATGTCTCATGGGGTCTGTGAGTGCTTCATGGGGTCTGTGAGTGCCTCATGGGGTCTGTGAGTGTCTCATGGGGTCTTTGAATGTCTCATGGGGGTCTGTGAATGCCTCAAGGGGTCTGTGAGTGCCTCATGGGGTCTGTGAGTGCCTCAGGGCGTCTGTGAGGGCCTCATGGGACCTGTGAGTCCCTCTTGGGGTCTATGAGTGCCTGTGGTGGGAGTGTCTGGGGTGTGAGCACCTGGGGTGTGAGTGTCTGTGGTGTGAGTACCTGGGGTGTAAATACCTGGGGTGTGAGTGCCTGGGGTGTGAGTACCTGAGGTGTGAGTACCTGGGGGTGTAAGTACCTGGGGTGTAAGTGACTGTAGGGGTAAGAGACGAGGTACTCATATATAACCAAAGTTTGCTACTGGTCAGTTGCAAAATTCTATAACACTGATTCCAGTTTACACTACTCATCAATATTTATCGTCAATGTTTTTTAAACAGAAGCTTCACCGTAGGCAGGTGGGAACCTACTACATTCCTAGAAGTCTCAAACGAAAGCCTGTTAAAAGTTTTGCACTCTGACAGGCTTGCTGGTCTTTCCTTGCTTAAGATGACTGGAAAATCTATTTACAATCTACACTTACCTCCATTTCCAGTATATTTCCAGTAATATTTTTTTTTTTTGTAATATTTCCTTTCCAATTTATATTGCCTGGTCTGAGACTTGACCGAGGGGGCGGCGGTCCCAGGACCATTAACATATATGACAATTATAAAAACTGGTCTGGAGACCAGCTTTACGTTCTTGAAGGTCTCACGTGACTGGTCTGGAGACCAACTTTACGTTCTTGAAGGTCTCACGTGACTGGTCTGGAGACCAGCTTTACGTTCTTGAAGGTCTCACGTGACTGGTCTGGAGACCAGCTTTACGTTCTTGAAGGTCTCAAGAGACTGGTCTGGAGACAAGCTTTACGTTCTTGAAGGTCTCAAGTGACTGGTCTGGAGACCAGCTTTACGTTCTTAAAGGTCAGAAGTGACTGGTCTGGAGACCAGCTTTACGTTCTTGAAGGTCACAAGTGACTGGTCTGGAGACCAGCTTTACGATCTTGAAAGTCTCAAGAGACTGGTCTGGAGACCAGCTTTACGTTCTTAAAGGTCAGAAGTGACTGGTCTGGAGACTAGCTTTTCGTTCTTGAAGGTCTCAAGTGACTGGTCTGGAGACCAGCTTTACGTTCTTGAAGGTCTCAAGTGACTGGTCTGGAGACCAACTTTACGTTCTTGAAGGTCTCAAGTGACTGGTCTGGAGACCAGCTTTACGTTCTTAAAGGTCTCAAGTGACTGGTCTGGATACCAGCTTTACGTTCTTGAAGGTCTCAAGAGACTGGTCTGGAGACCAGCTTTACGTTCTTGAAGGTCTCAAGTGACTGGTCTGGAGACCACGTTTGAAGTTCTGTGTAAGTCTCAGAGATGGTCTGAGACAGTTCTCACCAAGTGTCATCTAAGTTGCAACTGGTCTGGAGACTAAGCTTTACGTTCTTAAGGTCCAAGTGTACTGGTCTGGAGACCAGCTTTACGTTCTTGAAGGTCTCAATGACTCGGAGACCAACTTTCACGTTCTTAAGGTCAAGTGCTGGTCTGGAGACCACTTTACGTTCTTAAAGGATCAGTACTGGTCTGGAGACCAGCTTTACGTTCTTGAAAGATCTCTAAGGACTGGTCTAGAGACTACTTTACGTTCTTGAAGGTCTAAGTGACTGGTCTGGAGACCACTTTACGTTTGAAGGTTCTGATGGTCTGGAGACCAATTTACTTCTTAAGGTCTTAAGTGACTTCTGGAGACACTTTACGTTTTAAAGAGTTACTGGTTGGAGACCACTTCTGTTTGAAGCTTGACTGGTCTGAGAGAAACTTACTGTTTGAAGGCTCTGTGGTTGAGACAGCTTCGTTTTAAATGTTAAGTATCTGTGTCTGACAGACTTCTTCGTTGAAGATCTAAGTGTTGAAGCTCTTATTTGAACTATCTTTGTTTGAAGCTCATGTTTACAAGTGTGTCTGACAACCTAGAAGCTGTTTAAGGCTGTCTTACCCAAAGATGTATCTAAGGCTTCTAGTGAACAACTTGTTAACACCTTGTTTGAAGGCTTTTGTTTAGAAACTTCGTTTAACCTACTTGTATTAAGGTCTCAATGCTGGAGATCTTGGAAGACTTCTTGTTAAGACTTCTTGTTTGAAGGCTTCTTTTTGAAGGAAACTTCTTGTTTGAAGACTTCTTGTTTGAAGACTTCTTGTTTGAAGCTTCTTTGAGTTTGAAGCTTCTTGTTTGAAGGCTTCTTGTTTGAAGACTTCTTGTTTGAAGACTTCTTGTTTGAAGCTTGTTTGAAGGCTTTTTAACTTCTTGTTTGAAGGCTTCTTGTTTGAAGACTTCTTGTTTGAACTCTGTTGAAGCTTCTGTTTGAAGTTTCTTTTGAAGCTTCTTGTTTGAAGAGCTTCTTGTTTGAAGGCTTCTTGTTTGAAGGCTTCTTGTTTGAAGACTTCTTGTTTGAAGTTCTTTTTGAAGGCTTCTGTTTGAAGGCTTCTTGTTTGAAGGAAGGCTTCTTGTTTGAAGAGCTTCTGTTTGAAGCTTCTTGTTTGAAGGCTTCTTGTTTGAAGAGCTTCTTGTTTGAAGACTCTTGTTTGAAGCTTCTTTTTGAAGGCTTCTTGTTTGAAGGCTTCTTGTTTGAAGACTTCTTGTTTGAAGGCTTCTTGTTTGAAGGCTTCTTGTTTGAAGACTTCTTGTTTGAAGGCTTCTTGTTTGAAGGCTTCTTGTTTGAAGACTTCTTGTTTGAAGGCTTCTTGTTTGAAGACTTCTTGTTTGAAGGCTTCTTGTTTGAAGGCTTCTTGTTTGAAGACTTCTTGTTTGAAGACTTCTTGTTTGAAGACTTCTTGTTTGAAGACTTCTTGTTTGAAGGCTTCTTGTTTGAAGGCTTCTTGTTTGAAGGCTTCTTGTTTGAAGACTTCTTGTTTGAAGACTTCTTGTTTGAAGGCTTCTTGTTTGAAGGCTTCTTGTTTGAAGGCTTCTTGTTTGAAGGCTTCTTGTTTGAAGACTTCTTGTTTGAAGACTTCTTGTTTGAAGGCTTCTTGTTTGAAGGCTTCTTGTTTGAAGACTTCTTGTTTGAAGGCTTCTTGTTTGAAGGCTTCTTGTTTGAAGGCTTCTTGTTTGAAGGCTTCTTGTTTGAAGGCTTCTTGTTTGAAGGCTTCTTGTTTGAAGGCTTCTTGTTTGAAGGATTTTTGTTTGAAGGCTTCTTGTTTAAAGGCTTCTTGTTTGAAGGCTTCTTTAGTTTTGTTTGAAGGCTTCTTGTTTGAAGCTTCTTGTTTAAGCTTTTGTTTGAAGGCTTCTTGTTTGAAGCTTCTTGTTTGAAGCTTCTTGTTTGAAGGCTTCTTTTTGAAGACTTCTTGTTTGAAGGCTTCTTTTTGAAGGCTTCTTGTTTGAAGGCTTCTTGTTTGAAGGCTTCTTGTTTGAAGGCTTCTGTTGACTTCTTGTTTAAGGCTTCTTGTTTGAAGGCTTCTTGTTTGAAGGCTTCTTGTTTGAAGGCTTCTTGTTTGAAGACTTCTTGTTTGAAGACTTCTTGTTTGAAGACTTCTTGTTTGAAGGCTTCTTGTTTGAAGGCTTCTTGTTTGAAGCTTGTTTGAAGCTTCTTGTTTAGAAGGCTTCTTGTTTGAAGGCTTCTTGTTTGAAGGCTTCTTGTTTGAAGACTTCTTGTTTGAAGGCTTCTTGTTTGAAGGCTTCTTGTTTGAAGGCTTCTTGTTTGAAGGCTTCTTGTTTGAAGGCTTCTTGTTTGAAGGCTTCTTGTTTGAAGGCTTCTTGTTTGAAGGCTTCTTGTTTGAAGAGCTTCTTGTTTGAAGGCTTCTTGTTTGAAGGCTTCTTGTTTGAAGGCTTCTTGTTTGAAGGCTTCTTGTTTGAAGGCTTCTTGTTTGAAGGCTTCTTGTTTGAAGTCTTTTTGTTTGAAGGCTTCTTGTTTGAAGGCTTCTTGTTTGAAGTCTTTTTGTTTGAAGGCTTCTTTTTTGAAGACTTCTTGTATGAAGACTTCTTTTTTGAAGGCTTCTTGTTTGATGGCTTCTTGTTTGAAGGCTTCTTGTTTGAAGGCTTCTTGTTTGAAGGCTTCTTGTTTGAAGGCTTCTTGTTTGAAGGCTTCTTGTTTGAAGGCTTCTTCTTTGAAGGCTTCTTGTTTGAAGACTTCTTGTTTGAAATCTTCTTGCTTGAAGGCTTCTTGTTTGAAGGCTTCTTGTTTGAAGACTTGTTTGAAGGCTTCTTGTTAGAAGGCTTCTTGTTAGAAGGCTTCTTGTTTGAAGGCTTCTTGTTTGAAGGCTTCTTGTTTGAAGGCTTCTTGTTTGAAGACTTTTTGTTTGAAGGCTTCTTGTTAGAAGGCTTCTTGTTTGAAGGCTTCTTGTTTGAAGGCTTCTTGTTTGAAGGCTTCTTGTTTGAAGACTTCTTGTTTGAAGGCTTCTTGTTTGAAGGCTTCTTTTTTGAAGGCTTCTTGTTTGAAGGCTTCTTGTTTGAAGGCTTCTTGTTAGAAGGCTTCTTGTTAGAAGGCTTCTTGTTTGAAGGCTTCTTGTTAGAAGTCTTCTTGTTAGAAGGCTTCTTGTTAGGCTTCTTGTTAGAAGGCTTCTTGTTAGAAGGCTTCTTGTTAGAAGGCTTCTTGTTAGAAGGCTTCTTGTTAGAAGGCTTCCTCTTGCTTGAAGCTGTGGTGGTGAAGGCAGCAGTGCTCTCAGCACCTGGCTGGACCAACCTCATCACTTACTCAGCCGACGCTTCACTGCTGACACTGTTCACTGCTGACACTGTTCACTGCTGACACTGTTCACTGCTGACACTGTTCACTGCTGACACTGTTCACTGCTGACACTGTTCACTGCTGACACTGTTCACTGCTGACACTATTCACTACTGATACTGTTCACTGCTGACACTGTTCACTGCTGACACTGTTCACTGCTGACACTGGTCACTACTGATACTGTTCACTGCTAGTTTCCCACAGCTTCTCTCACTGCTCTCTGCTCTTACTTCTCTTCTCCCGACCTCCACATTATTATATTTATATACAGAGTTAGTGTGTAGTGTGAGTATTATGCAGAGAATTCGGGGAGTGGAAATTAGGTATATTGTTACCAGAAGTATAAATCAGAGAGCTGAGGAGGGGTTGTTGAGGTGGCTTTAACACTTAGAGACGACAGAGCAGAACAGGGTGACCAAGAATGTGTGTATAAATCTGAGATGGAGGGGCAGTGATCGTCCCAGGAAAGATTTGAAGGAGGATACAGAGGAGCTTTTGAGTGCTCATAGCTTGAGCATCTAACAGGTTTGTGTGAGCGTATTAGAACGGATTAGGTGGAAACAAGTGGTTTTAAGAATTTGACGTGCTGTGGGAGTTTGAAAAAGGTAACACGATGGGACTCAGCCTAGAAGTGGGAAGTACAGTGCCTGCATTCTGAAGGAGAGGTGGGAAGTACAGTGCCTGCTTTCTGAAGGAGAGGTGGGAAGTACAGTGCCTGCTTTCTGAAGGAGAGGTGGGAAGTACAGTGCCTGCTTTCTGAAGGAGAGGTGGGAAGTACAGTGCCTGCATTCTGAAGGAGAGGTGGAAGTACAGTGCCTGCATTCTGAAGGAGAGGTGGGAAGTACAGTGCCTGCATTCTGAAGGAGAGGTGGGAAGTACAGTGCCTGCATTCTGAAGGAGAGGTGGGAAGTACAGTGCCTGCTTTCTGAAGGAGAGGTGGGAAGTACAGTGCCTGCATTCTGAAGGAGAGGTGAGAAGTACAGTGCCTGCATTCTGAAGGAGAGGTGGGAAGTACAGTGCGTGCATTCTGAAGGAGAGGTGGGAAGTACAGTGCCTGCATTCTGAAGGAGAGGTGGAGACGTCGCAACTATTACATAAATGGTGAATGTTTTTAATTGTTTGAGTCTCTTACCTTGGTGGGTGAGAGATGTATGTCTAGTGAGAGACAAGGCGGCAGAGTGAGGTTATTACCTCACCTTAGAGAAACACCAGTGTCATGGAGCAAGGTAACACACAACACAGGACAGTAACACGTCATAACATAGTAACACACACCATGGGACAGTAACACGTCATAACATAGTAACACACAACACAGGACAGTAACACGTCATAACATAGTAACACACAACATGGAACAGTAACACGTCATAACATAGTAACACACAACATGGAACAGTAACACGTCATAAAATAGTAACACACAACATGGAACAGTAACACGTCATAACATAGTAACACACAACATGGGACAGTAACACGTCATAACATAGTAACACACACCATGGAACAGTAACACGTCATAACATAGTAACACACAACATGGAACAGTAACACGTCATAACATAGTAACACACACCATGGAACAGTAACACGTCATAACATAGTAACACACAACATGGAACAGTAACAAGTCATTATATAGTAACACACAACATGGAACAGTAACACGTCATAACATAGTAACACACAACATGGAACAGTAACACGTCATAACATAGTAACACACAACACAGGACAGTAACACGTCATAACATAGTAACACACAACATGGAACAGTAACATGTCATAACATAGTAACACACAACATGGAACAGTAACATGTCATAACATAGTAACACACAACATGGAACAGTAACATGTCATAACATAGTAACACACAACATGGAAAGGTGTCAACATAGACAGGTGTCAACATAGGTGCCAACATAGGTGCCAACATAGATAGGTGCCAACATAGGTGCCAACATAGACAGATGTCAACATAGGTGCCAACATAGACAGGTGCCAACATAGACAGGTGCCAACATAGACAGGTGTCAACACAGACAGGTACCAACATAGACAGGTGCCAACATAGACAGGTGTCAACATAGACAGGTGCCAACATAGACAGGTGTCAACATAGACAGGTGTCAACATAGACAGGTGCCAACATAGACAGGTGCCAACATAGACAGGTGCCAACATAGACAGGTGCCAACATAGACAGGTGCCAACATAGACAAATCTCAACATAGACAAATCTCAACATAGACAGGTGCCAACATAGACAGGTGCCAACATAGACAGGTGCCAACATAGACAGGTGCCAACATATACAGGTGCCAACATAGACAGGTGCCAACATAGACAGGTGCCAACATAGACAGGTGCCAACATAGACAGGTGCCAACATAGACAGGTGCCAACATAGACAAATCTCAACATAGACAGGTGCCAACATAGACAGGTGCCAACATAGACAGGTGCCAACATAGACAGTTCTCAGCATGGACAGGTGTCAAAGTTTGACTTGGTCATCCAGGTCCTGTATCGTTCCATTAGTTGATTTTATGACTTAAAGTTGACAGTCAGTTCAGAAGTGTTGATGTCTGGCACTGGCTCTCTCTCTCTCTCCATACACCCGGCTAGCGCACTCAACTCACACACTGAGGTCCGGGGATCGAACCCCCGGTACGGCTGGAAAACATTAGTACATGTTTCCATATGACACCTGCTGTCCATGTTCACCCATCAGTAAAATGGATACCTGGGTATTAGTTGACTGGTGTGGGTCGCATCCTGGGGGCAAAATTGACCTATTTTGTGGAAAATGCTCAGCATAACAAGGGACTTTCTATATAGTAGTATGTCATTGATGTCAGCTATGGTCTGTATACCTTGTACATGTACTTGTAGAAATAAAGATATTATTATTACAGTATATACACCTGGTCACCTAGCTGTGGGGGTGGACGGGGGTTAGGGAGGGGAGGGAGGGGGAGGGTATTGTCTCACGAAGACTCTAACTTCATTAAAAATAAATAACCAAGTTCCCTAAATACACAAACATTGATTTATTTACACACACACACATCATACACACACACACACATCATACACACACACACACATCATACACACACACACACACACACACACACACACACGCCCCGATGACATGGTGGCTAGCGCTCTTGCTTCACGCACGGAGGGCCCGGGTTCAATTCCCGGCGGGGCCGAAACATTTCGAAGTGTTTCATTACACACACACACACACACACATACATACAACAGGCCTAGTGTCTAATCGACATGTGCCTAGGACAAAATGGTAACTAACAGTGAAGAGGCGGGGCCAGAAGCTGAGTCTCGACCCCTGCAACTACAATTAGGTGAGTACACAAACACACACACGACAGGACTTGGGAAAACATGATCACAACACGCAAAATACTCAGAGGAATTGATAGAGCAGACAGAGACAGGATGTCTGAGAGGCGTGCAACAGGTACTCGGGGGCACAGCTGGAAGTTAAAGCCACAGATAAGCCACGGGGATGTCAGGAAGTATTTCTTTAGTATCAAGGTGGTTATGATGAGAAATGACATCGACAAAGTGGTGGATGTAGGCTCCATGCATAGTTTTAAGAGCAGGTACAATAGGGCCCACGAGGCTAGGAGGGAGTGAATCTGGCAAGCAGCAAGCTGAGAGGATAGGCTTGGAGCAATGACTCGAACCCTGCAGGCACAGGTAGGTGAGTCAGCAATAACAAGTGTGAGAGGCAGGTACACACTTTTACAGTGTTGGCTAGACGTGCTGTCTTCTCTGCGTCTTGGCATCATAAGTGGCCCCTTGAGGTCTTAATTATAAGTGTAAAGTGCCCTTGTGACCATGAACCTCTGACATCTAAGAGTAGGGTCCAGGAGTTGCACTACAACCCTCACCCCTCCCCTCCTTCTATTCTTTTTTTCCATCTTTTATTCCAGTCCTTCTTGACTCCCTGATTCACATTTCTTACATATATAACTTATTGTGGACTATAATACACAGATATATATATATATATATATATAGAGAGAGAGAGAGAGAAGAGAGAGAGAGAGAGAGAGAGAGAGAGAGAGAGAGAGAGAGAGAGAGAGAGAAGAGAGAGAGAGAGAGAGAGAGAGAGAGAAGAGTAAAAAGAGAGAATATGGTCCATCAGAAAGGTGAGACAGCAAGAGGGAACCAAAGAGAGTAAGAACAAAGAGAAAGTGGAAAGGAAAAGGAGGAAAATAAGAAAGAGAGGAAGACTGAAAGCAAGAAGAAGGGACTCTAAAAGATGAGTGAATTATCAAGTGACAACAGAAGTCTTCGTCTCCAAGAACTACACCAGTCAGACACTCCACTTAGGAGGAGGAGGAGGGGTTAGTAACTGCCAGTAGTAGTAGTAGTAGTAGTAGTAGTACACTAGTGGTAGTAGTAGTAGTACACTAGTTGTGGTAGTAGTAGTACACTAGTACTAGTAATAGTGTTGGTGATGATTTTCTTGTTCGCTGTTTTAAATTTATATCAGAATGTCCAGACCACCTCGTCCACGTCACAGTGAAGAAAAGAAGGAAGAGGAGGAGAGGATAAATAGAAGATAGATGGTGATAGGACAGGCTTGACGAGCCTTCAACAATTCAATATAGAAAGCTGTCGAGTGACGACGCTCACTCACACTCAGACTTAAATTCGCACACTCACTTCTCCCTCTAAAGAGGGAGAAACATCACCCCGGTCAAGCCTTATTCAGCCATGTATGTCTTCCTCCTAAAACTTATCAATAAATTATTCAAGCAACTAACAAATGTTTATATTTGTGGATTGTTCCAGGATTGTTCACTCGTAAACACACACACACACACACACACACACACAAGGTAATAAGCATATCTATACCTATTAATGTTACCTATTTATGCTACCTCCTTCAAATCTAGAAACTTATTTGGCTTAATTCAACTATTAGGAAAACATTACTTTGAAGACACGCTGACATAGTTACATAGCCTAACTAGGTGAGGTTGGGAATTTTTAGTGCCTTGCTAAATAATGGACATAAATATATTGGAGGACATATAGAGAAGAATAACAAGAATAATCCACTGCATAAAGAATCTTTCAAACATGGCTTCTTCCAATCAGGGTATCAAGGACGGTGTGCCCTTGATAATTCAAGGACACACTGGAAGTAGTATCAAGGACACAGTGTGTCAAGGGACAGTGTATCAGACTCTGATTGTGGAAACTAAACTGACACACACAAAAATAAAACATTTTCATACACTCACCTTGACTCTGGATGACTGGGCATACACTGAGTGGTCGTACACTGTATATGACACTGTATATGACACTGTATATGACTGACAGTGAACGCTTGAGTTGCTGAAATAACTCATTCTGTGACTGACTGGTAAGAATTACTGGCTAAGTAACTCACTGCTGTCAACTGATTGAATGACTAAATAGCTAAGGAGTGACGCCCTGAGTGGCTGGATAGCTTGTAGAACTGATGTCTAAGTGAAACTGACTACCGCCTTAATTACTGACTGGGCGAGTAACTTGCATACAAGATTGGCCCAGAAATGATTAACTAGACTACAGCTGCTAAAGTCCTGATAGGCTATGTCTATTTCCTTGGCTGACTGATCCACTGACTAGTTCTCAGATTATCTCAATCACTGACTAACCCATTGGTTTTCCAGACTCATTCAGTGAATGGTAAAAGTGACTGAGTGGCTGCCTTTGAAACTTGCTGCTCGCTGACTGTTTAACTCGCAGCCTGACAGGCTAACTCACCCCTACTCCTCGCCACTGACAGGCTAACTCACCCCTACTCCTCGCCACTGACTGGCTAGCAAACCAATAAACATGTATACTTAGTAATTACATCATGCAACGACGACAGTATGTTAACAAGCAGAGAAACAAGAATCACAGACCAACATTTTGCTCTACTTTCACCTGTTGCATTAATAATAAAGCATCACAAGAGTGATTAGAATGTAAACTTCCAGTAATATATATATATATATATATATATATATATATATATATATATATATATATATATATATATATATATCACAATAAAACCTGAGTGTTTTCATGTGCTTACACACATGAAGATGTGTGTATGCACATGAAATCGCTCAGATTTTATTTCCTATTTTCACTGATATTTTTCATGTATATATATGGATTGCATGATACGGATACAGTAGAGTTTAGGAAGACTAACATATGCTTTCAGGAAGATCGAGGTGGCCTTGCAGACTACTATGAGTATGACTGAGCGGTTTCCAAGATTACTATACATACTTATTTATCACTAGCACAAAGATTATTTTGTTGGTGCAGGTGATGGAACGTTCAGCTTCAACGAGTTTGTGGAAATTGTTTGTAACATGGGAGGAGGAGGCGAGAGGCAGGACGAGGAGAAGGAATTAAGAGATGCCTTCAAGGTATGTCCCACACTTACACACACAAAGAGCTGGCTGTTATGAAGGTCTGGGCACTTGGAGTGGATGCAGCAAAACAGGATGACATGGACAGTATATAAATCTGTGGTAAAGGGAAGGAAGTGTAGGAATCGACCATGGAAGGGTTGGGCTTGTACATCCAACAGGCTTGAGTATGTTAGATCTAAGTGGAGACAAGCGGTTTTTATGACTTGACGTGCTGTTGGAGTGTGAGCAAGGTAGCATTTATGAAGGGATTCAGCAGTTAACCTGAATTAAGTCCTGGAGGTGGGAAGAACAGTGCCTGCACTCTGAAGGAGGGGTGCAGGTGGGAAGTACAGTGCCTGCACTCTGAAGGAGGGGTGCAGGTGGGAAGTACAGTGTCTGCACTCTGAAGGAAGGGTGAAGGTGGGAAGTACAATGCCTGCACTCTGAAGGAAGGGTGGAGGTGGGAAGACAGTGCCTGCACTCTGAAGGAAGGGTGCAGGTGGGAAGTACAGGGCCTGCACTCTGAAGGAAGGGTGCAGGTGGGAAGTAAAGGGCCTGCACTCTGAAGGAGAGGTGGGGATGTTGCTGTTCTAAGGGTCATCTGAACTGTGATATAAGAACGCTTCTGAAAAGACAATGATTGAATGAATGACGGTGAATGTTGTTCCTCTTTTTGGGTCACTCTGTCTAACGTAGGGATGAGGATAAACAACCTGTGTAAATTTATTATTATTAGTAGTAGTAGTATACACTATGGCCGGGTGGGGTAAGTGACGGCTCCCGTCTGGTCAGGGAGGATCGAGCCTTCATTGTTTTGCACAATTACACCTTTTAATAATTATATTTAAAAAAAAGTTAACGATGTATTCTCCCTGGGTAGATTTTCGACAAGCACGGCCGTGGCTACATCTGCGCGAGCGACCTGCGCGCCGTCCTGCAGTGTCTGGGAGAGGACCTCTCTGAAGAGGAGAGTAAGTAACCCACAACGCTTATTATACCTGTGTACCATTGTTTATGTGTTTCCAGCAGCTCTTGTTCACCTTTTGTTTGCAGTTCCATCTTCTCATTTCTTTCAGATTAGCTATTATTGCTGTTGTGATGTAGTCACTGTGCTGTGAGGTCAAAAGGGAGACCTAACCAGTAAATTGTCACACACCTTGCCTTGGCAAATAGCTGTCAGACACGCCTCTAGACTTAAGTCTCAGGTCTTTTATTCTTGACGGGCGTCAGGTCCTAACACGTGGTCTACGCCTTTTGGGGAAAGGGGACCATATAAGCTCAAGGAAACGGCTAGAGGAGAGAGAGAGGCGTGTATGACAGCTGTTTGCCAAGGTTAGGTGTGTGACAATTTACTGGTTAATTAGGTCTCCCTTTTGACCTCACAGCTCAGTGACTACATCACATCATCCATTCTCCCCCAGTTTAAAATATCTGAGCACTAGGACAATTTGTCCTAAGTTATTAGACTGTTTTCATCCTAGCCCCTTAATTCTATTACAATACAATAGCAGATAATATAAAATTACACAGATTCGCAATGCGTGGTCCACTACACACACGGCTGTCCAGGGCTCCCGCTCACCGCATCACACTGTCATGTCATATTTTTTCTTATATTTTGTAAATGTGTGTGTGTGTGTGTGTGTGTGTGTGTGTGTGTGTGTGTGTGTATGTGTGTGTGTGTGACGATACACATGGGAGTGTACACTCATGCACTTGTCTCGCACACAGTTGAGGACATGATCCGGGAGGTCGACATTGACGGTGACGGACGCATTGACTTCGAAGGTAAATATGTGAAGTGTTGAAGGTCAAGAACGACAGGAAGAGGGAAAGAAGACGGAGAGGGGAAGAAGGGAAGTGAAAAGGGAGAGAGGGGGAAGGAGAGAAATAAGAAAGACAGAAGGCGAGGAATTCATAAAAATAACGAGCATAGTATAATGATTTAGAAGTTTTAAATAAAAATAATAATAATAATAATAATAATAATAATAATAATAAGTGTTAAGGTTTTAAGTACTGTATTAGCACACTAATGTTCAGCAAGGAAGTGTTCAAACCAAAATATTCTACTTTGAATCTTGTGAATATTCATTGTATAATACGATAATTCCAGAATTTGTAAAGGCCTTGGGAGAGAATGACGGAGATGAAGAAGATGACCAGAAAGATGAAGAAGAAGATGAAAAGAAGTGAAATGCTACGAGGCTGCAAAGAACACTTCGATATCAAGAGAAGAATGAAAGACATAATGTATATTAGATGTACCAAAGACCTGGCTCTTTAAGACCACAACGGGAGACTCTCTAGGCTTGCAATTATTAAAATTTGACTGGACACCAGCATGTTTTCTTAACACACCACTAGGTTTTAAATGTGATACACCTTCACACGGGATGATTTTTCTGTTTTACTTAATCACGAACAATGGTTTTCTTTTTATACTCCATAATCCAGGATGGTTTTCTTGTCATACCTCATCACCCAGGATGGTTTTCTTGTCATACCTCATCATCCAGGATGGTTTTCTTGTCATACCTCATCACCCAGGATGGTTTTCTTGTCATACCTCATCACCCAGGATGGTTTTCTTGTCATACATCATCACCCAGGATGGTTTTCTTGTCATACCTCATCACCCAGGATGGTTTTGTTGTCATACCTCATCACCCAGGATGGTTTTGTTGTCATACCTCATCACCCAGGATGGTTTTCTTGTCATACCTCATCACCCAGGATGGTTTTCTTTTCATACCTCATCACCCAGGATGGTTTTCTTGTCATACCTCATCACCCAGGATGGTTTTCTTGTCATACCTCATCACCCAGGATGGTTTTCTTGTCATACCTCATCACCCAGGATGGTTTTGTTGTCATACCTCATCACCCAGGATGGTTTTGTTGTCATACCTCATCACCCAGGATGGTTTTCTTGTCATACCTCATCACCCAGGATGGTTTTCTTATCATACCTCATCACCCAGGATGGTTTTCTTGTCATACCTCATCACCCAGGATGGTTTCTTATCTACCTCATCACCCAGGATGGTTTTCTTGTCATACCTCATCACCCAGGATGGTTTTCTTGTCATACCTCATCACCCAGGATGGTTTTCTTATCATACCTCATCACCCAGGATGGTTTTCTTGTCATACCTCATCACCCAGGATGGTTTTCTTGTCATACCTCATCACCCAGGATGGTTTTCTTGTCATACCTCATCACCCAGGATGGTTTTCTTGTCATACCTCATCATCCAGGATGGTTTTCTTATACCTCATCACCCAGGATGGTTTTCTTGTCATACCTCATCACCCAGGATGGTTTTCTTGTCATACCTCATCACCCAGGATGGTTTTCTTATCATACCTCATCACGCAGGATGGTTTTCTTGTCATACCTCATCACCCAGGATGGTTTTGCTTGTCATACCTCATCACCCAGGATGGTTTTCTTGTCATACCTCATCACCCAGGATGGTTTTCTTATCATACCTCATCACCCAGGATTGTTTTCTTGTCATACCTCATCACCCAGGATGGTTTTCTTATCATACCTCATCACCCAGGATGGTTTTCTTATCATACCTCATCACCCAGGATGGTTTTCTTGTCATACCTCATCACCCAGGATGGTTTTCTTGTCATACCTCATCACCCAGGATGGTTTTCTTGTCATACCTCATCACCCAGGATGGTTTTCTTGTCATACTTCATCGCCCAGGATGGTTTTCTTATCATACCTCATCACCCAGGATGGTTTTATTGTCATACCTCATCACCCAGGATGGTTTTCTTGTCATACCTCATCACCCAGGATGGTTTTCTGGTCATACCTCATCACCCAGGATGGTTTTCTTGTCATACCTCATCACCCAGGATGGTTTTCTTGTCATACCTCATCACCCAGGATGGTTTTCTTGTCATACCTCATCACCCAGGATGGTTTTCTTATCATACTTTATCACGTAAGATGGTTTTCCCTTTATACGCCATCACCTAAGATGGTTTTCTTGTTATATTTCATCACATATAAAGGTTTTCCTGTCATATGTTATTACACAGGATTGATTTTCCTTCATATACTACCACAAGGGATAATTTCCTGTCAAACCCTATCATACAATGTGATTTTCCTACCATACACTTACACATGATGGTTTTTCTGTAATACATCATCACATAGGATGCTTATTATTCTATACATAAGCTAGCTAGATAAACTGCCTGTAAATTTCTCCAGTTAATCCATCAAATTAATTATCTTATTACAGAAAACGTGTTTTTGATCAAGTTGTGTAAGCGCTCTGTCTCAGAGGGCGGGGTAACATCTTTCACAATTGATAAATGAGAAATTTGTGTAACATTTGGGTATCTTTATTCTGGAATAAAGAGACATAAATATTGCATAAGTGTCTCATTTATCAATTTGTCGGTTTTTCTAAAATATTTATTCACATCTTTCACAATTGCCACCAGGAGTTACATTTCTTTGAAAATAACTGGATATTTGAGGAACGCTAGTCAAAAATTGGGCTTTATGATACTGCAAATAACATTTCGTGGCTCAAGTGGTAGTCTTCGGCTCATAACTAAAGGACCTGGAGAGGGTGGAAATGTTGGGCATGTTTCTTTACATCTATGGTTTTTATTACAGAAATGAGAAGTTTTCGGGAGATTAGAATTTTACAGTGTTGTAGATTGGTTTCGATATTTCTGAAAGGTAATCTGTCCTCTACCAATGACAACTATTAACCCCGTTAATGTTTATGGGGGCTGAATTTTACTCTTAAATGTATATAGTAGGTTCCATTAACACCAATGATCATAGTAGGTCCTACCAAGTTTATGCAAAGCCCTACCACCACCAATGTTTATAGTAGGTTCCACTGTCTCCAATGTTTATGGTAGGTTCCACTACCATCAGTGTTTATTAAAGATCCTTCCATCACAATATTTATAGAAATATTCATGAAGCCTAAGGGACTGAAGACATTTCAAGGCTAAGAGACTGAATACCTCTCAAGGCTAAGGTACTCAACACCCCAAAATTACCTCTCCATTTATTCTACCGTCTCTCATAAGTATCTTTGTACAGAACCGAAAAAGACCTGGTTTGCGAAAACGTCTCATCAAAGAAGATACTCGGGTGCTGCACATGTGTCTGTTTTCATGTTTATTTGCTACATAAAAGAGGGAGAGATGGGGTGTGAGAACTGCCTACCATAAGCCACAAGGCCCACTCTTGTGTTCCTATATTTTTTATGGTATTTGTATATTTTTCTTTATTTACATATGAATATTTATGCAGTGTATGAATATTCTATTGTAATTTTTTTTAAATTGTGAAGTTTAAATGGTTATTAAAGTAATATATATATATATATATATATATATATATATATATATATATATATATATATATATATATTTAAAGGTATGTTTAACTTACAGCAATAATGAGTGTAATTAATTTTAAAATATCTAAATGTGTGTATGCATAAAATCTATAAGAATACTCACCATTATTTTCCAGGTCGTACAATGTAAAGCTGTGGCCTTTATCATATATTCATAAAGTTATTAAAATTTAAATAAGTTGTCTAAGTTGAGCAAAAATAACCCAAGTAACTCCCTGACACCTCACCTCACACAAATTCAGAATATATATGCAAGTTATAATCCAACAGCAACACTTACCCTGAGACTTAATATGTGAGGTGTTGCAGGTGTTGGGAGGGGAAGGTAAGGATTATATCAGGACAGTGGAGAGAAAATATTACCACACTGGAGGACAATATCAGGACAGACAAAGTCAATATCAGAAGAAATAAAAATAATAACAGGACAGTCAAGGATAATATCAAGACAGTCAAGGATAATATCAAGTCTGCTAAGGAAAATATCAAGACAGTCAAGGATAATATAAAGACAGTCAAGGATAATATCAAGACAGTCAAGGATAATATCAAGACAGTCAAGGATAATATAAAGACAGTCAAGGATAATATCAAGACAGTCAAGGATAATATCAAGACAGTCAAGGATAATATCAAGACAGTCAAGGATAATATCAACACAGTCAAGGATAATATCAAGACAGTCAAAGATAATATCAGGACAGTCAAAAATACCATCAGTCTTGAGGCGTGAAGAACACATTCGGGGCAAAACGTTTCCTCAATAAAATATTCTAATATTGGGCATGTGTACGCGGGCTAGGCTAGCTTGTGGAGATGTAATAATGGTAGAATTACCGACAAAATGTTACGGCTTGATAAAGCTCCTGGAGAGCGAAACGTTGCCACAATAAAATGTCACATTAGTTGCCTGTGTATTTTTACCTAACATTGTGGAGATGTAATTTATCTAAAGGCTGTGTCTTGAACTTTTTGGATTAATTGAGACAGACCTGATACATTAAAACTTCCTGTGTTTTGTACCATGGTGTTGACTGTAACAATCTTAGATGCTTCTAAACATCTATACCTCTAGAGTTCTTCGACAGTTTTGGTTCAATTTCAATACACAATGTGTCCATGCAGGCTTCTGTGTATAACACATGCATTGGTCACGCCACTCCTATATGCATATTTGTGTTCACTGACTCTGGTGTCCAGACATCTTGAAGTCTCCCCATGTAAACCTTATCACAGCCTCCACACGGAATCAA
>WNWK01005686.1:0-116238 GCA_009830355.1 Cherax destructor | reverse complement strand
AAAGAATAAATACTATATTTTTAAATACAGAAAAAATGAAAATAAATATAAAAGCACTAATTATAAGGGAAAAATGAACAGTTTGATTTATTGAAGAGCTTTTGGCATATGAGTTTGTTTTGGGGCAGGAAAAAAAAGTCCTTCAATATGACAATAATATCAACTCTACAGTATTTATCTAGCAAAACCATCTAATATGACATAATAAAAATATTAATAACATAGAAACAGATATAAACCTAGAATGAATAAAACATGTCATTACGAATCTAAGGACTGTTGGAGTGTTATGTTGTTGTTGGGAAAAGGGCCACTGACTATGGGGTGGAGTCGGTTTACAGAAAGATCCCACTATCAACAAAAATGTATAATTTATAAATAAGAAATATTTACACTTTAATTTAAAAAGAAATATTCACACGTATATAAAAAAAAAATTTTTACACTTACCTTGGAGATGGTGGCAGAGGACACCCTCTTGTCAGTGTCCCATACTTTTCCCTCAAACATTAAAAGAAATTTTTCTGCGTCATTTTCTATCGATTAACGCTTCTTATTTAAAAGTTTATTCAGGTAACACAAACCAGTTTAAAATAGAACAAATACAGCATATTGAAAAAACCTAGGAAACCCCAAAAAAGTCAGACAGTCACTTTTTCCCATTCAATTTTAATGCTACATTTATCACTGGGGTTACCCTTTTATCGACTTGTAAGTTCACCCATGGTGATTTATTTAAGGACAATCACTAAACCAGCAAAAAACAAAAAATTTTTTGTGAAATTTTTGAAAGAACGCGGGGAATTTTCCCCAATGTAAACAAGCTGGATTGGTTTCCGTCGCCCACCCCAAGGGGGGGCAGGCGGAAAGGGTCTGGTAGGGCCGTACACGAGTTAATGCTCGCACATGAGAAAAAAAATTTAAAAAAGCGCCGTTACAGATTTTTCGTTATATGGAATTTGGGTTTGTGGGGGGTCCACGATATATATATATATATATATATATATATATTATATATATATTTTATATATATATATATATATATATATATAATAAAATATTATATATAAATTTTTATATATATATATATATTAAAAATATTTATACAAAATATATATATATATATATATATATATATATATTTTTATAAAAAAAAAACTCTATATAGACTGTTATGTGTTTACCCCCGATTGGTTGTGTATGGGGAAAAAAGGGAACCAACCAACCAGTGTTAACCTCTAAAAGACATTTTTTTTTTTTTCTAGTGGATGGTCTGAGGTTTTTCTTTCGTTTCAATCTATGAGCTGAAAGCTTGATGGCTTCAGTGACTGCTTGTGCCGGAGCATTATGTGTTTGATGTTCAATACAATGAGAATTTGATATTTGATTTGCTCAAAGTTAAAAAATTTTAAAACAGATAAGCTGCAGTTAATGGTTTAAAGAAAGAAGAACCACCCTAAAAAATTCTTCTTTTGTTTTTAAGATAATACATAAAAAATATATATATATATATATTTTAAAAATATATATTTTTATATATATATATATATATATATATATATATATATATATATATATATATATATATATATTTTAAATACTATAATGATAGTATGTTTGTGTCACCCATCTTTGACATTGTTTTAATGTGCCTTTTTGCACCATATATAAAATTTTTTCTTTTTAAATGTTTATACAGTAGTGTATGTATAAATAAACAGAATAGAGGAAATCAGGTCCAATATTCATTATTTAAGATGCATACGGGTTTTTTAAGTCATTGTAAACTTGAGTTGTCGGTAAATGAGTATGTAAAAGGGGGAGAGGCTGTATATGGGGTTAATAGGTAAAATTGGAAATTTTTAAAGAAATCATTCAAAATTAAGTTCTTCCTAAAATTTTCTTATTTTAAAAAAATTTTTTTTATTTATGTGGTTCAAAAAAGTCCAGATAAAACCCCATATTTCCTGGAGCAGCTTGAAAAAATTGACCATGTCTAAAATTTCCCCCACCCTGCTCCAAACATCTTGCTACTGGGAGATTTCAACTTGAGACACCTAAAATGATGAAGTGGCAAAAAATTTTTAGCAAAGATCACCCAGGAGACACCCAGATGAAAATTCACACACACATGAGCTATTAAATCTCTGCAAAATTACCAAAAAACCAGCAAATATTAGCCCCTAAAGACTGAAAATATGCTGGACCTCTTTTTCACAAACAACGACATCAAAGAATAAACTGTATCAAACAAAAATTTCAGATCACAAATAAAGAGGAAATTATGCACGGGCCCTGACCAGAAAAGGGGAGTCATGAGGGTGTCTTCAAAAATACAATGGGAACAAGTCAACCATGTCCTAAATGAAACAAGTGTTAAAATATGCTAAACAACACAGATCCGAACATTTGCCAGAACAAATGAATTTTGGGGTTCTTGAGATCGCTCAAGACAGTCCACTAAGAAAAGAAAAAGAGAAACTAGAAAAAAAAAACCCCCATACAGACGAAGGCAAGAGACAGAGCGGGGGGGGGAAAATATATCGGTAGTGAAATTGCAAATATCGAACTTAAGCAAAGGGAAATTTTTTACAGGAGACAAGAATCACAGGAAGAACAAAAGGCATAAAGGAAATTGAAAAACAGAAACAAAATTTTTTTTATAAACAAGGGGGAAACACAACATCCAGTTTGGGGCCCCCCTGCTTAGGGGGGGGAAAAACAAAATGGCCCCCAAGAAATGAGTGAGATATTAAAGTCCCAAACGACTCAGTGTTCAGGAAGCCGACTAGGGGTCGACAATCCAAATGAATTCTTTGAACAAACCAAAATTTGGTCATCTAAAAATCTCGGATATTTTCCTAACCCACGCTTGAAAAGACAAAAATGACATGCCCATGCACTCTGCTCCAGGCCCAAACTCATGCAACTTGTGTCATCGAGAATTGCAAGAAGCCCCTATCGCAGGCCTTCAGCATTCTATGGAGGGGGAGCAGGATACGGGGGCATCCCACACTCTCTAAAAACAACAGAAATACCCCACCCACAACGGTATAAAGCAATTTCAAAGAACTACAGAACGATAGCACAAATACCCCCCATCATAAAAGTCTTTGAGGGGTTCTAAGAAGCAATATCGCCAACCACCTAGATACCCATCAACTACACAAACCAGGGCAAAGGGTTTTGAGCAGGTCGTCCCCCCTGTCCCAGCCATACCACTTGATAAGGCCTGGATGCTTTTGGGGAAACAAATACAGATGAAAACACAGACTTTAAAAGCTGGGGAAGTGTAACATATGTAAAAGAACAAAAAATTTTTATAAAGGGGAAAAAGGGGAAAATTGGAGATGGCCCCAAATTCCTGACAAAAGAACACAAACATAAAGTAAACAGAGAAATCCCAGGCAGCCACGGGGGGAAAAACCCGTTCCAAATGCACTGTACTCACCCCACTCATTTCTTTTCCCATATCTGCATGGAGATGTAAGAAAATCCGTGCTTCCTTTGGATGACACCCCGGTTCCATGACAGTGACCCCATCAAAGACACCACAAACTCCCCAATGACATAAACCAAATTTAAATGGGCCCCCAAAAAAATATGAAGTTCAATGAAGAGAAATTTCAACTACTAAGATATGGAAAACTTGAGGAAATTAAAAAAGTACCAGGGATAAGAAAAATTTAACCAAAAAGACAAAAAAAGTAATTTTAAGGACCTGGGGGTGATAATGTGAGGGGGTCTGCCTTCAAAGACTACAACAATGTATCTACCGCATCCTAAAAAAAAGATAGGATGGATAATGAGAACCTTAAAACTAGAGATGCCAAGCCCATGATGACTCTTCAAATTGCTTGTTCTCTCTAGGCTGGAATACTCTGTACATAACTCCCCCTTCAAGGCAGGAAAAAATTCCGACCTGGAGTGTAAAAAAACTTTCAGGCAACATGTACGGGTTAAGGGCCCCTTTTTATCATTTTTTAGTGCAGGCGAGAGAGATACATGATAGAATGCAGAAAATCACTCCCTATGAAAGCAAAAGACTCAGCAGGAGATGCAACTTTCCCCCCAAAAAAGCAGGGGGCCATGAGTAAATGAGAAACAACACAAAAGTGTCCGGGGCTCAAGACTGTTCAACTGTCTCCCAGCATCATGGGGGAGATTACCAAAGACCCTTGGCTGTCTTCAAGAAGGCAGTGAACAGGCACCAAAGATCCGACCAACGGGTTGGTTCTTAGTCATTTCATTGAGGCCAGCAGGCAGCCTGGTTGATCAGACACTGATCCACCATGAGGCCTGGTCTCAGACCGAGCCGGAGGCGTTGACGTGAAACCCTCCCAGGTAAATATCAGGTAATGTAAAATTAAAAATTTTTGAAAAAGCACCTTAGAAAACTTACCTAATTTATAAAAAAAAACAATAGGGGACTGGAACAATACACACAAACCCGCATGGGGAGAGAGGAGTTTAAGACGTTTTGTTCGACGGACCATTTACAAAGTCACATAACACAAAGAACAGGTAGCAGGGGATTTATAGGCCGCAGACAGGAAGGGCAAAAAGTGGTGGAGGAGAATAGGAAGAGTAGTGGAGGGGAAGCATTGTGGTAGGGAGTGGTAGTGGAAGAGGTAGTGGTAGTGGAAGTGTAGTAGTGGAGTGAGTCATATTTCATTTTTTTGTCCTCCCTATTATTTCTTGTTCCGCCTGTCCTCTTCAGTACTTTGGAGAAACTGGCCGATCTCTTTCTGACAGACTTAGGGAGCACAAAAAGTGTTAGGCTTGCCACA
Organism: Cherax destructor; assembly: GCA_009830355.1. Lineage (NCBI taxonomy): Eukaryota > Metazoa > Arthropoda > Malacostraca > Decapoda > Parastacidae > Cherax > Cherax destructor. The sequence goes on along the minus strand of WNWK01005686.1, from coordinate 111,448 downwards.
CCAAATGCTCTTTTTGTCAGCAGAGATCACACATCCATTGATTGGTCTTCAAAAACTGTTACCCACTCCAACTTTCACATGTTGTCTGGTTGAATCCTCCCTTATACACAACTTTTATGAATCTTAGCCCTGGCTTTGTCTCTGTAGATGTTTTCCTCCCATTAATTGTTAAATGCTCCAAACTTAACCCCCGTGACTTAACCTGATTCCTTCCCTTTCTATCTCTTCCCCTTCCCTCTTTCTTTTTTCCCCTGGGTTTTCTTTTGCCTTGTATGTGTCCTTTTATTTTCATTTTTCCCCTCTGTGTTCTTGTCCTTACCCTATGCGGGCCGCCAGCTTTATTGCAGTGCTCCTCTTTCCTAGAATATGACTGACTCCACTACTACTACTTTCACTACTACTTCCACTACCACTACTACTTCCACTATTACTCCTCCACCACTTTCTTGTGCCCTTCCCTGTCTGCTGGCCTATAAATATCCCTTCTACCTGTTCTTGTGTTAGTGTGACTTTGTAAATGGTCCAAGTCGGACTGAAACGTCGTCGTAAGCTTTTCTCTCTATGTGCGGGTTGTGTGTGTATTACCTAATTTAGTCTAATCCAACTAAATATATTTTAGATAAGTTAACAATAATTTATTAAAAAACAAATACATTGAAATATATTTTTCGTTAGGCTCGTATTGATTTTATGAAATTATTGCATACACAATTTTGCTTGCCTTATTCGCAAGAAGAGCGTTGCTATTTAAGTCAAAATCGCAATTTTACCTATTCGGCATGACAACATCTATGTATGTATGTAGGTATGTATGTTTTATATATATATATATATATATATATATATATATATATATATATATATATATATATATATATATATATATATAAGCAACTATTGGCAGAAAGGTGGGCTAGTGCAAGTAGGAGTAGTGGGGTTGAAGAGAGTTGGGATAGTTTTAAAATGCAGTATTAGAATGTGGGGCAGAAGTTTGTGGCTATAGGAGGGTGGGCAGGAGGAAAGAGGAGTGGGGTGGGAAGAAGTAAAGGGGGGATAAAGAGAAAAAGGTAGCTTATGAGAGGTTTTACAAAACAGAAGTGTTAATAGAAGAGCAGAGTATATGGAGAGTAAAAGAAAGGTGAAGAGAGTGGTAGAGAGTGCAAAAGAAGATGGGTGAAAAAATGGGAGAGGCTCTGTCAAGAAATTTGGTTGAAAACAAGAAAAAATTTGGAGTGAGATAAACAAGGTAAGAAAGCCTAGGAAGGGTTTGGAAGGGTTTAAAAAAAGAGTAGGGAGTTAGTAGATGGGAGCTGGGGGGATTGGGTAGATGGCGGGAATATTTTTAGGAACTTTTAAATGTCGATGAAAAAGGAGGCGGTAATTTCATGTACTGGCCAGAGGTACAACATCGTTTAGGAGGGAAAAAGAGCAGGATGTGGAGTGTGGGGGGGAGGCCCTTCAGAATGAAAGGGGGAAAGCAGCTGGAATTGACGGAATCATGACAGAAATGTTAAAAGCAGGGGGGTATAGTGATTGAGGGTTGGTATTTTTGTTTAATAAATGTATGGGAAAAAGGGAAGGTACCTAGGGATTGGGAGAGAGATGTATAGTTCCTTTATATAAAGGGGAAAGGGGATAAAAGAGAGTGTAAAAATTATAGGGGAATAAGTTTACTGAGTATACCAGGTAAAGTGTATGAGGGTTATTATTGAAAAATAGAGGTAAGACAGAAGTGGATTGCAGATGAGCAAGGAGGCCCTTTTGGGGTGGGTAGGGATGTGTGTCAAGTGTTTACAGTGAAGCATAATATGAACAGTATTTAGATAAAGGGGAGGGGAATTTATTGCATTTATGGATTTAGAAAAGGCTTGATAGGGGTGGATAGGGGAGCAATGTGGCAAATGTTGCAAGTGTATGGAATAGGTAGTAAGTTACTGAAGGCTGTAAAGAGTTTTTATGAGGATAGTGAGGCTCAGGTTGGGGTGTGTAGGAGAGGGAGATTACTTCCGGTAAAAGTAGGTCTTAGACAGGGATGTGTAATGTCACCATGGTTGTTTAATATATTTATAGATGGGGTTGTAAAAGAAGTAAATGTTAGGTGTTGGGGAGAGGGGTGGGATTAAATTATGGAGAATTAAATGCAAAGGGGAGTTGACACAGTTACTTTTGCTGATGATACTGTGCTTATGGGAGATTCTAAAGAAAAGTTGCAAAGGTTAGTGGACGAGTTTGGGAGAGTGTAAAGGTAGAAAGTTAAGTGAATATAGATAAGAGTAAGGTGATGAGGATATCAAACAATTTAAATAAAGAAAAATTGGATATCACACTGGAGAGAGGGATTATGGAAGAAGTAAATGTTTTCAGATATTTGGGAGTTGACGTGTCAGCGGATGGGTTTATGAAGGATGAGGTTAACCATAGAATTGATGAAGGAAAAAGGTGAGTGCTGCATTGAGGTATCTGTGGAGACAAAAACGTTATCCATGGAGGCAAAAAAGGGGGAATGTACGAAAGATAGTGGTACCAACACTCTTATATGGGTGTGAAGCATGGGTTGCAAATGCTGCAGCGAGGAGGAGGCTGGAGGCAGTGGAGATGTCCTGTCTAAGGGCAATGTGTGGTGTAAATATTATGCAGAAAATTCGCAATGTGGAAATTAGGAGAAGGTGTGGAGTTACTAAAAGTATTTGTCAGAGGGCTGAAGAGGGGTTGTTGAGGTGGTTTGGTCATTTAGAGAGAATGGATCAAAGTAGAATGACTTGGAGAGCGTATAAATCTGCAGGGAAGGAAGGCGGGGTAGGGTCGTCCTAGAAAAGGTTGGAGGGAAGGGGTAAAGGAGGTTTTGTGGGCGAGGGGCTTGGACTTCCAGCAAGCATGTGTGAGCGTGTTAGATAGCAGTGAATGGAGACGAATGGTTTTTGGGACATGACGATCTGTTGGAGGGAGCAGGGTAAATTTGTGAAGGGATTCAGGGAAACCAGTTAATTGATTTAGTTGGACTTGAGTCCTGAAATGGGAATAATGCCTGCATTTAAAGGAGGGGTCTAGGGGATAGCGGGGATTTTCCCAGCTGGCGTATGAACTCCTTCAAAGACAGTGATTTGTATGAGTGTGCTGAGTGTTGAATGATGAAAAGTATTTTTTTGGGGATTTTTTCTTTTTGGGTCACCCTGCCTCGGTGGGAGACGGCCGACTTTGTTGAAAATATATATATATATATATATATATATATATATATATATATATATATATATATATATATATATATATATATATATATATATATATATATATATATATATATATATATATATATATATATAAAAAGTATATATATTTTCTGATTAGGTAAAAACTGGTCAATTAGCAAGAACTCATCTAAAATAAAGTCCTTTCTAAAATTTTCTCCTATACGTTTATATATATATTTTTTTCATTTATGTTAATGTAAGAATTTATAATTTTATACCAAGAGAAACTTTGAAAACCTACCTAACCTTATTACAAGAAGCGCAATTTAATTTAGCTAACCCAACTAAATATATTTTAGATACGTTAACATTAATTTAATAATAAACAAACACAATGAAATATATTTTTTTCGTTATATTCAGAATGATTTTGGCGAAATTATTGCATACACAAATTTTCACTTGTCTTATATGGCAAGGTGAGCGTTGCTATTTAAGCCAAAATCGCAAGTTTTACCTAATCGGCACGACATATATATATTCAACAAGTCGGCCGTCTCCCACCGAGGCAGGGTAACCCAAAAAGAAAGAAAATCCCAAAAAAGAAAATACTTTCATCATCATTCAACACTTTCACCACACTCATACATAATCACTGTCTTTACAGAGGCGCTCAGATACGACAGCTGAGAATAGTCCCTCCCAGCTGTCACTATCCCAGACCCCTCCTTTAAAGTGCAGGCATTGTACTAGCAGCCAACAATGCCCACAACCCAACAAACCGCCTAGATGGGATCACCATCTATCCTTGGAAGAATGGCAAGCTCTTAGCATGTGACTATACCTGTGTGTCGACATTGGCTGACATCTATATCCATCACAGTGTTGGGCGACAGGGAGGAGCTGCTGACCACAGGGAGGAGTACAAGATCGGCAAGTACAGGGACATAAGCCAACAGTATCAATTTGTCCCAGTGGGATCAGAGACCTTGGGATCATGGGGAAAGAATGCAACACGTTTCCTTAAAGAACTGGGTTCCAGACTCATCGACACCACCAGGAACCCAAGGGCAGCCACTTTCATGTTCCAGCGCCTCAGCGTGGCCATCCAGAGGGAAAATGCATGCTGTGTACTGGGCTCGCGTCCGGCTTCGGAGGAGTTGGAAGAGATTCATAATCTTTGATATATTGTACCAATGTATTCATGTTCATGTTTGTGTTTTCTGTCAATGTATATATATATATATATTTTATATATATATATATATATATATATATATATATATATATATATATATATATATATATATATATATATATTTTTATATATATATATATATATATATATATATATATATATATATATATATATATATATATATATATATATATAAAATATATATATCTACATGCGCGGAGCAGCGTGTTCACGAGGCTTCGAATTTGTACAAGGCGAGACGTATGGGCAAGTCTCCTTATACCTGCGCCCTTGTTCACCTAGCAATAATTAAGTACTTGAATGTTAGTCGACTGTTGTGGGTCGCATCCTGGGTAAAGGTCAAACGATTATGAAGACGGAACTCCTCGAGCATAACATTGCTCCTTTAACTACTAACGCATAGTGCCAACTTACTAGTTAAGCATTCATTAAAAAATTTAGCTAAGCTTGCGCGTTGATCGATCAACTCTGGCAATGCTTGAATGAATCCGGATTTTGAGAATTCTGTCAATTAAAAAAGAAAAAATTTTCACTTCAATGAGTAACACTTTAAAGTGACACTTAATAAAAGACAATTTGGGTTTCTAGAAGTCCGCTCGACGCAGGTAAGACCTTCACATCATCCTGATCATCCAAGTCAACGAGGTGCAAGGATGTGCGACAGTCCTCGTTGCCAAGGACGTGGAGAAGGCCTTCGACACGACAAGGGGCTCGCAGCGTGTTAAATACTTTAGTTCCCACTGTAATCCTGGAGATGTACTCTGAAATGCTGCTCCTCTGGTTACTCTAGGTCTGCCTCACTTCCTCCACGAAGCTAGAGGAGGGAGTAAGAAAGACGGCGAGATGGAAAGAAAGGTAAGATATAGGAGACCATGCGGATAGGATGAAAACGGAAGTGAGGGGTAACATAAGAAAAGGGGACAAGGGGAATGGGAAGAGCCAGTTTATGCTGTCTTACACAGACCACCGACCTCTAGAAATGTGAGTGAAATATAAGTGACGGGCGGTGAAGTATTGGAATGTAGCCAGACACTGCGTCTGTCTGCCTGTGTCTCTCTCTTATATATATATATATATATATATATATATATATATATATATATATATATATATATATATATATATATATATATATATATATATATATATATATATATATATATAAGAACATAAGAACATAAGAAAGAAGGAACACTGCAGCAGGCCTACTGGCCCATGCGAGGCAGATCCAAATCTCCAACGGCTTAAGCCTATGCCCCTACCCAGCCAGGTCAGGTTACATTCACTTAAGGAAGGAGCACTGCATCTGACCTAGTAGCACAAGCTAGTCAGGACCAATTCACACCCAACCGCACCCACTCATATAATTGTCCAGCCGACCACCTGGTCAGGTCACTTCCACTTAAGGAATTAGTACAGGTCAGGTTACATTCACTTAAGGAAGGAGCACTGCATCTGACCTAGTACAAGCTAGTCAGATCCAAACTCACACCCATCCACACCCACCCATGTATTTATCTAACCTATTTTTAAAACTACACAACGTCTTAGCATCTATGACGGTACTCGGGAGTTTGTTCCACTCATCCACAACTCTATTACCAAACCAGTGCTTTCCTATATCCTTCCTGAATCTGAACTTTTCCAACTTGAAACCATTGCTGCGAGTCCTGTCTTGGTTGGATATTTTCAGCACGCTATTTACATCCCCTTTGTTTATTCCTGTTTTCCATTTGTACACCTCAATCATATCCCCCCTAATTCTACGCCTTTCTAGAGAGTGCAGATTCAGGGCCATCAGTCTATCCTCATAGGGAAGATTTCTGATACAAGGGATCAACTTTGTCATCCTCCTTTGTACGTTTTCCAGTGCATTTATATCCATTCTGTAATACGGTGACCAGAACTGTGCAGCATAATCTAAATGAGGCCTAACCAAAGATATATAGAGTTGAAGAACAACCTGAGGACTTCTGTTATTTATACTTCTTGATATGAAGCCAAGGATTCTGTTAGCTTTATTGCGAACACTTATGCACTGTTGTCTAGGCTTCAGATTACTACTAACCAGAACTCCTAAATCCTTCTCGCAATTACAAGTAATAAGATCTATATTATTCAGCTTATATGTGGCATGGTTATTGTCCTGCCCAACATTTAGAACTTTGCATTTGTTTACATTAAACTGCATCTGTCACTTCTCCGACCACTGCATCAGTCTATTCAAATCATCCTGGAGTGCTCTAATGTCCTCATTTGAATGAATTGGACGGCCTATTTTGGTGTCATCAGCAAATTTACTTATGCTACTATTTATTCCCTCATCTATGTCGTTTATGTAAATTGTAAACAACAGGGGGCCCAAACTGACCCCTGTGGAACACCGATTGAGACGCGCCCCCATTCGGATTCTCTCCATTTATGCAAACTCTCTGCCGCCTATTAGTCAACCATGCCTCTACCCAGGAAAAAATTTCTCCTCCTATTCCGTGTGCCTTAAGTTTCCTCAGTAGCCTCTGATGTGGAACTTTATCGAAAGCCTTACTGAAGTCCATATACACAATATCATATTCATTACCATGATCTACCTCCTCAAACACCTTAGTGAAAAAGTTAGTAAATTCGTGAGACATGAACGCCCCTTTGTAAAACCGTGTTGAGATTCATTAATCAATTTATGCTTTTCAAGATGGCTACGAATTGCCTCGGCAATTATTGATTCCATAAATTTACCAACTATGGAGGTAAGGCTTATTGGTCTATAGTTCGAAGCTAAGGACCTGTCACCTGCCTTGTAAATAGGTATTACATTTGCCCTTTTCCACTTGTCTGGCACTATGCCAGTTTGTAGTGATATATTGAAAAGATTTGCCAAAGGTTTGCTAAGTTCCTCTTTACATTCCTTTAAAACTCTTGCATATATATATATATATATATATATATATATATATATATATATATATATATATATATATATATATATATATATATATATATATATATATATATATATATATATATATATATATATATATATATATATATATATATATATATATATATATATATATATATATATATATATATATATATATATCTTACCGAATAGGTAAAACTGGTCAATTAGCAAGAACTCATTTAAGATCAAGTCCTTTCTAAAATTTTCTTTTATACGTTTAAAGATATATATTTTTCATTAATGTTAATGTAAAAATAATAATTTTGTACCAAAAGAACCTTAGAAAATTAACCTAACCTTATTATAACAAGCGCAATTTAATTTAGCCTAATCCAACTAAATATATTTTAGAAAAGAAAGCTTACCTCTCCCAGTCTGAGACTGAGACTCTACACTATCACTCTGAAAAACTTACTCTACTTCTTCTGTTGTTCCCTTTGCAACATTGCACAGCTCCTGATGACGCAACGAAATTGTTAAAGTACTTGAGCTAAAGATTTCCACCCCGTGGCTTGACTTGCATTTTAATTTAAGATATATATATATATATATATATATATATATATATATATATATATATATATATATATATATATATATATATATATATATATATATATATATATATATATATATATATATATATATATATATGTGTGTGTGTGTGTGTGTGTGTGTGTGTGTGTGTGTGTGTGTGTGTGTGTGCAAGACAACCACTATGTTTGTTTATGTTTTGTGTCTTATAGTTCCTTGATAATGTGAGTAGTCACGAAAGCGTTTGGAATTCCTCTATTTTTCATAGTGGTTGTCTTGAATATTGTGATATCGCCTGTTTACTGTGATATTTTTGCATATATATCTATCTATGCAAGACAACCACTATGAAAATAGAAGAATTCAGCGTTTCGTGACTACTCATATCAGGAATCATATAGTTCCTTGATAATGTAGTAGTCACGAAAGCGCTTGGAATTCTTCTATTTTTCATAGTGGTTGTCTTGCATATTTTGATATCACCTGTTTACTGTGATCTTTTGCATATCTATCTATCTATCTATATATATATATATATATATATATATATATATATAATATATATATATATATATATATATATATATATATATATATATATATATATATATATAAATAAAATATACACATGCGCCGTTTCCCACCAAGGCAGGGTGGTCCGACAAAGAAAAACTTTCATCATCACTCACTCCATTACTGTCTTGTCAAAGGCGTGCTTACACTACAGCTACAAAACTGCAACATTAACACCCCTCCTTCAGAGTGCCGGCACTGTACTTCCCATCTCCAGAAATCAACTCCGGCATGCCGGTTTCCCTGAAACCCTTCATAAATGTTACTTTGCTCACACTCCAACAGCACGTCAAGTCCTAAAAACAATTTGTCTCTATTCGCTCCTAACACGCTCACGCACGCTTTCTGGAAGTCCAAGCACACAAAACCTACTTTACCCCCTCCATCCAACCTTTTCTAGGCCAACCCCTACCCCGCCTTTCCTCCACTACAGATTTATACACTCTTGAAGTCATTCTACATGTCCAAACCATCTCAATAACCTCTCCTCAGCCCTCTGGATAATAATTTTGTTAATCCTACACCACCTTCAAATCTCCAAACTACGAATTCTCTGCATTATATTCACACCACACATTGACCTCAGACATCACATATCCACTGCCTCCAGCCTTCTCCTTGTTGCAACATTCACAACCCATGTCTCACACACATACAAGAGTGTTGTTATAGATATACTCACATACATTCCTCTCTTTGCTTTCATGGATAAAGTTCTCTATTTTACAAGCTCCTCATTGCACCACTCACCTTTTTCCCCTCGTCAATTCTATGATTCACCTCATCCTTCATAGACCCATCTGCTGACACATCCACTCCCAAATATCTGAACACATTCACCTCCTCCATACTCTCTCCCTCCAATCTGATATCCAACCTTCCATTATCTAATATTTTTGTTATCCTCATCACCTTACTCTTTCCTATATTCACTTTTAATTTCCGTCTTTTGAATACCCTACCAAACTCATCCACCATCCTCTGCAACTTCTCTTCAGAATCCCACAAAAGCACAGTGTCATCAGCAAAGAGCAACTGTGACAACTCCCACTTTGTGTTAGATTATTTATCTTTTAACCCCACACCTCTTGTCAACACCCGAGCATTCACTTCTCTTACAACTCCATCTATAAATATATTGAACAACCATGGTGACATCACACATCCCTGTCTAAGGCCTACTTTTACTGGGGAATAATCTCCCTCTCGCCTACATACTCTAACCTGAGCCTCACTATCCTCGTAAAAACTTTTCAACCGCTTTCAATAATATAATTTATATTCTATTCAGTTGCAACATCTGCCACATTGCCCTCCTATCCCCCCTATCATATGCCTTTTCCAAATTCATAAATGCCACAAACACCTCTTTACCCTTATCTAAATACTGTTCACCTATATGTTTCACTGCAAACACTTTGTCTACACACCCCATACCCTTCCTAAAGCCTAATTGTTCATCTGCTATCCTGCTCTCCGTCTTACTCTTAATTCTTTCAATAATAACTCTACCATACACTTTACCAGGTATACTCAACAGACTTATTTCCCTATATTTTTTACACTCTCTTTTGTCCCGTGTGCCTTTACACAAAGGAACTATGCATGCTCTCTGCCAATCCTAGGTACTTTACCTTCTTCCATACATTGATTTAATAAAAACACTAACCACTCCAAAATTATATCCCCACCTGCCTTTAACATTTCTCTCTTTATCCCATCAATCTCAGCTGTTTTACCCCCTTTCATTCTACTCACTGCCTCACGAACTTCCTCCACACTCACATCTGGCTCTTTCTCACTCGTATAAGATGTTATTTCTCCTTGCCCTATACACGAAATCACAGCTTCCCTATCTTCATCAAAATATTCCCCATCTTCCCAATACCTCTAACTTCCATATAATAACCCCTCTCCTATGTTTAACTGACAAATCCATTCTTTCCTGGGCTTTCTCAATTTATTAATCTCACTCCAAAACTTTTCTAATTTTCAACAAAATTTGTTAATAACATCTCACCCACCCTCTCATTTGCTCACCACTCTCTTAACCTCTCTTTTTCTCTCCATAACTCCTCCCTCCTTCATCACTTCTACTTTGTAAAAACCTCTCATATACTAACTTATTTTCTCTTACCACTCTCTTTACATCATCATTCCACCAATCGCTCTTCCCTCCGCACCAACTTTCTATAACCACAAACTTCTGCTGAACACTCTAACTTAAACTTACCCCATACCTCATCATATGAAGGAGCACATCTTAGGAAATATGTCAACCTGGGCAGGCTCAAGCATTTTGTGAAAAGGTACAAGGCATCATGGGTGTCAAGATTGCCTATTCGTTGTTCCATTCTCCTCAATTCTTCCAGTTTCTTCCTGAGAATTGTGTCAATGACATCGTTTCCCAAAGGTGCTCCAAGCAAGACACTATTAGTAGGGGCAATGACTGTTGCTCCTGGTAGTTTTGATATCACTGCATCTATCACTTGTTGATTGACTGAGATGATTTCACATTTGGATGGATTCAGGATGAGACCCATTTCCTGTCCCCGTGTCATCACCTGTTTAAGATCATCTAGAAGGGACTCCTTTGTACCTGCTAGTGTGCCATCATCCAGGAACTAGATGTTTAGCTCACTGGTCAGTCTGACTGTGATTTCCCTAATAGGTAAAACTGGTCAATTAGCAAGAACTCATTTAAAATTAAGTCCTTTCTAAAATTTTCTCTTATACGTTTAAAGATATATTTTTTCATTTATGTTAATGTAAAATTTTATAATTTTGCACCAAAAGAAACTTTGAAAACCTAACTAACCTTATTATAACAAGCGCAATTTAATTTAGCCTAACCCAACTAAATATATTTTAGATACGTTTACAATAATTTAATAATAAACAAACACAAAGAAATATATTTTTTTCGTTAGGTTCAGAATGATTTTTGCGAAATTATTACATAGACAAATTTTCGCTTCTCTTACATGGCAAGAAGAGCGTTGCTATTTAAGCCAAAATATCAAGTTTTACCTTTTTTGGCTTAAATAGCAACGCTCGTCTTGCCATATAAGACAAGTGAAAATTTGTATATGCAATAATTTCGCCAAAATCATTCTGAACCTAACGAAAAAAATATAGTTCATTGTGTTTGTTTATTATTAAATAAACAAACACGGTTGATTGCCTGCTGGAGCGAAACTGCAATGAGGTGACAGTCAGCACCCGCACAAGCTATAGCAAAGTCATGAACATAAAGCGATGACCAAATATTGGATGGGAGAATATATGCCAGATCATTTATAGCAAGGAGAAAGAGTGTTGTGCTCAGAACACATCCCTGGGGGACACCTTCAGCGTGGACAAACTCTGGGGAAAGCATATTATTAACCCGGACACGGAAATGTCTTTCAGGTAAGAAGGCCGTAAGGAAAACTGGTAGATTGCCTCGGAGGCCTTAGGAGTGGGCCTGGGCCAAGATATTATACCTCCAAATTGTGTCACATGCATTCACAAGGTCAAAAAAGATGGCGATAACCGAGTGGTTATTGGTAAAGGCATTACGAATATACGTACCCAAGTGCAGTAAGGGGTCAATGGTAGAACTGCCCTTACGAAAGCCATATTGACTAGTGGAGAGACTACTGTGCGTCTCTAAATACCACATCAAACATCTATTAACCAGACGTTACATCACCTTGCAAACTGCACTGGTAAGAGTGATGGGACGGTAGTGGGAGGTATCATGTCCCGTAGTACACAGTTTGCGGAAAGGGAGAACAATAGCAGATTTCCACAGCTGGGGAAGAACTCCTTGTGACCAAATAAGATTAAATAGTCGTAAGAGGACTGCAAGAGCTGACTGATGTAAATGCTGTAGCATACGAATATGTATGCCGTCTGGCCCAGCTGCCGATGATCGGCAAGCAGAGAGCGTTGCCTTCAGTTCTTGAAGGGTAAAAGGCACATTATAAGATTCTACTCTGAGAGAAGAGAAGTCTATGGGCTCTAACTCACTGGCAGACATAGAAGAAAGGAACGAGGGGCATAGATGGAGCCCCTGAGAAATACAGACCAGATGATTACCAATTTCAGTGGCAACGGCAAGAGGGTGAGCTATATCGACACCGGCAACCCGAAGAACAGGAGCCGGGTTGGGGGAGAATTTACCACCCAGTTTCCGTACCTTTTTCCAGACTGCACTCATCGAGGAAGCCGAAGTGACGGTAGAAACGTAATCTCTCCAGCAAGTGCGTTTAGCGTGTTTAGCGTCACGGATGACACGACGAAGAATTGCTTTATTCTGCTTAAAATCAAGGAGTCTCTCTGTGGTTCTGTTATACCGGTACCTGCCCCACGCAGAGCATTTCAAACGTACTTCCCGAGCACAAGTAGGAGACCACCAAGGCACACACTTCTGAGAATGCTTGCCCAAGGTTTGGGGGATAGAATGTGAAGCTGCGGTTAAGACGGAGGTCGAGAAGAGGTGTAAAACCTCATCAATGGAGGACGAGGAAGGAGCCTCTTGAAAAGCAGTAAGATGGGCATAAAGGTCCCAATTCGCACAGTCAAATTGCCAGCGTGGGCTACGAGGAGGTGGAGAATACGAAGAAGTAAGGATGATCGGAAAATGATCACTGTCATGCAAGTCTGGGAGGACAGACCAGGTGAAGTCGAGGACAGTTAAGGAAGAGCTGACAGAGAGATCGATGCAAGAGAAAGAATGAATTCGAGGATCAAAATGGGTGGGATTACCCGTATTTGAAACATGGAGGGGGATAGAAACAAGAAAAACCTCCAAATGAATGCTGCGGGAGTCACAGTGAGACCTCCCTGAGAAAACAGTTAGCATTAAAATCGCCAAGTAACAGAAGGGGTGGCGGTAAGGAAGAAACCAGAAAGGCAACATCTGGGATAGACAATGCCCGAGGAGAGATACAAAGAACAGAGGAAAGTGCCAGAGAAACTCAAAATGGCGGCGGTCACGCCTAGGTGTGAAATTGAGTTTTTTTTTTTTTCAATTTTTTTTTATTTTTTTTTTTCATTTTTTTTCGAATTTTCATTTTTTTCAAATTTTCGATTTTTTCTCGATATAGTAATACATACAAAAAGATTGAAGATCCCTATGGGATACTCCTTAAAATTTCTCAATAACAGTAATACATATAAATTTTTCAATAATCAAGAATAGTAACCCCTATAGGGTAATATTATTTCCTCTTTACATAAATTGAACTAAAAATACCTCCTATGGGGTCTCCCCTACAATACTTTCTTTATGTTAAAATGAGCTAAAAGGACAGGTTGAAACAAGTATCTTTCCCTTATTACATTGAATGAATTAAAAGTGCGTGAGGTCATTGAATACAACAGGATTGAGCAGGTATCTTCCTCTTATTAAATGAAGTAAACACAGGATAACATTAATACGCATTTTTTTTTCATCATTTATTATACATTTCAATACAACAAATTTCGGATAACAGAAGTCATTGACTAAAATGAATATACATTTTCAGGTAACAGAATAAAAAAGGTACGATTTACAAAATTTCTTGTACTACATTAAAAAATTCTCATCTTCTCTTGAAAAAATTCTGAGCATTTTGTTCAGGGTTTTCATCATGTGATATATAATGCACTTCTAGGAGGGGTGACGGGGGGAGGGTAGTTGATGGATGGAGTTGGGGAATTAACATCAGATAAACTTGATTGGGAATTGATCATAAAATATTCCATCTTAGTCCAACATACGCACTTATCACAATAACATTCTTCATTGTGGGTCGAAGTCGAGTTAACATTCGAGGTGGCAGGAGTTACGATGTCGTTGATCTCAATCCCATGGGTAAGAGACACGACGGGGGAGACATCCATGTGAGGGTGAGGTGCGGTGTCATCCCCGTGGGGGGTGGGTAGGAGCCCCTCTACCTCCGGAGGGGTCATCACTAAGAGATTCATCAACTCGTCAATCATTTGCTGTTGACGTATTTGATTTTCACGGATATTTTCCAGCATCCTCATTATATCTGCACCTGGCAAAGATTTTTCAATATTAGAAGAATAAGGTACACACTTTTTTTCAAACAAAATATTTTCAATAAAAGATTTTTTTCAATGTTAGAAGAATAAGGTATACTTACCATTTACTATAGAAGGTCTATGTTGATTAATCCAACACGTGCAGGGATGTTGTCTTCCTTCCTCATAGACACCTCCAACGGGATATTGGTTTGGGTTCATCCTGGCCTGGTGTGTCAGTGAACTTGGCCCTGGATGTGACCCAGTGCTCCCATTTATACCAGTGCTGCGACCTATGCCCCGCCTCTAATCGCCTCAGGGGTCTACCCACTATAATAATTCTAATATTTTACACAAATTTTCATAATTCCACATTGATTTATTATTAAATACACTTGTACATGGAGGCATATTGAAATGATCATATGCATATTTCATTATATATTGAACATTCTTTAATGTATTTCTACTAAAATCTTTAAATAAATATGGTAAAATTTTCTTTACATTATAATTTGTTAATTTATGCACAAAATATATGGCGTATATCCCACATATCAGAGATTTTTCATGCTGAATCCTTCAATTAATACCATATACTAATTTTCTCTTATATATATATAATTTTCTCATATATATTCGTATAATGTTCCAAATCCATTCCGAAAATGTCTAAGCATATTATCATATGTTTGTTCACATATATAGTAATCCATATTTTCATCTTGGTCATTCATTATATTTACGATAAATATTGCCGGCTTATCCTCTATCCTCATAATAATTTCGGTTATATTATTTGCGGCAAAACACCTAATATATGTGGCATATCTTCCCGTATGATGTTTCAAGGCAATATTTATCTCTTCACAATTCATGGTCTATACTCGTGAATGCAATATTACTGATCTATTTTCATTTATATTTAAAATCGCATTAGTTTCACCAAACATCAGACAAATTCTATTCTCATCTTTCGGTTCACCAAATGACATAACTATTCTCAAATTACCATTCTTCTCAACAGCTATGGCATTCTTAACCTGTTCACTTCTCAGGTCAACACCTAATATAGTTCTGCCTTCAACAAAGGTCTTATATGTAATCAGATGGTCAGTCTCCAAACCCAGAGATTTCAAGGTTGCGTAATATAACCTACTCGCATGGGTAGGCAACTTACAATCAATATTAAGAATCATTTCTGAATTAATTGTTACCCCGAAATATGTGAAATCTTCATGTTGAAAATATAATGGATTAAAATTATATCCTCCATCATATGACTTCATGTCAACTAATATAATAAATAATTTATCGGGTATTACTTGACCCCAAGGATTATCTGCGATCAACTGCGTTTGATTCGAGGTGAGAATATATGATTTAAATAATGTCTTCTTGAATAGATACTCACACCCCTGTGGGTTTATCCTCATACTTGAATTTAATGCAATTAATGCATTTGTATAAGGAATAACTTTATCGATCCATAATTTTATCGAATTAATATTATATTTATACTTTTTATCGGTTAATGGCGTCATAATCGCCAATGCTGGTGAGTGTAATTCAAGTCTCACTCGACATTGGACACTATCCAAGACATATTCGTGGACACTACTCACATCCAACATCAAAGGTAAACAAATATTCACTTCATTCGATAATTTACCTTCATCTTTCTTAATAGCATCAAAATCACTGGTTGTAATGGTACTACTCGTTGTGTCCTTATTTCGAAAGAAAGTTATTCTTCCCAATGTATCTAATTTCGACGGTGAAAAGTGCTTAAGCCGTTTAATATAACCCATATATGAATAAAATGGATTCGGTTCTATTATCTGTTCATTGACATACAAACACACAGATTTGAATATTGTTTGACTTATAGAATTCACAAATAACACTTTATATCCATCCACCAATGCACTCCCATCCTCCTTTGTTATATTGATGTTCATTTCCATTGTTAGTCTCGTTAAATCTAAAAAAATGACCTTCTGAACTTTGTATTCTAAATTCGAGAAATTTATCAGAACCCTGATTTACAGGTAATACTTCACAGGTGCGCCTTGCTGCTATTGAAGATTAAATAATGGTGTGTCCTGGTAATTTTGGGAAACCATCAGTTATCGAATGGGTATAACTGGGAACGGGGGCGTTGAGCCCCCCTGGTGTAACGTATAGAGCACCAACCGACATATTAACATTATGAAAGCTAATAATAAACTGAAATTAATTAAACATTCCATTTTCTTTTATTGTTAATTTTCAATCGTTTCAAACCAATTTTTCTACTTCCTCCGGTTAATAACTTTTGTCCAACATCCTTCAATGTTTCGGAACCTCTATTCCTCGCTGAATTTTTCAATGCAATACCGCTATTAACATCGTTCAACACATTTTGTCCATATTGTAATACTCCCGGGGCAAAGGTATTCAATAAGAATGGTAATGCTTTTCTGGCCATCCCACTGAGAAATGTCAATAATCCTCCACCCCTCCCTCTAGCTTTATATAATATGATATCATCCAAACCTCCCCCTTTCACTCTCGAAGTATCAAAGAGTTTCAGGAATGATTTCACTGAAGGAGGAGAGAAACTCGTTCTCGTCTTGATGGATCGTACAATATTAACTGAACTTGATCATTCACCCTCGTTTATAGGTCTCAAATGAAGTACGAATACAGTAGAACACTTTTCACTATATTGAATTAATCTTCCTTTCTGATCAGCGAGCTTAATAGACACTTGATCAATTATCTTTTTATTGAGGAGTTTGTACATTGTGGGATCGTAATTAGATCTTAATGTATTAATATCAACTACTCCCAAAAGAGATACTAACTGATCCCCAAAATTAATGGGATCAATCAAATCGCTATATATTAACATATAATTAATACCTGATTCAGGATCGGGTGGGTTTACTGCCTTCACACCAGACTCATTACAAATAATTTCATTTTTACTGGTAAAGACATACATAGTTTCATTACCTGTGAACCCCAAAATATCACATCCTTCTCTATCAAATTCCAACCCCACATAACCGCTTTTAATATTCGATGGTAGCACAAGTTTTTTTTTTAGAGTTAATAACTACTCTGTTTATTCCAGGGTGATAAGTGAACACAATTGAATTTTTGGGGATGTTAATACCTGTAGTCCTTTTAACTGGGCCTAACATATTATCATTAATGTCCTCATTTATTGCTTCTAAAATCCTTGCCGTATCACCTCCAATAATTTTGCTCATATAAATTTTATGAATAAATTTATTTAATGTAGATTTCTCATATTTAATACATATACTCAAATTATTTTGTGGTATATAATGCGTCTTGGGAAAAATTATATTTTTTCAGAGCAACCTCATAATCAATTTTATTATCTAATATAATGGGATCATATAATTTATTAATGAAAGCCGAGGATGTATTGGTGGGAAATAAATCAACACTGGAATCACTACAGACGTATAAAAGACGTTCAGCCATCTCGACACTCTTATAACCCAGACTGACGTATAGAAGACGTTCAGCCATCTCGACACTCTTATAACCCAGACTGACGTATAGAAGACGTTCAGCCATCTCGACACTCTTATAACCCAGACTGACGTATAGAAGACGTTCAGCCATCTCGACACTCTTATAACCCAGACTGACGTATAGAAGACGTTCAACCATCTCGACACTCTTATAACCCAGACTGACGTATAGAAGACGTTCAGCCATCTCGACACTCTTATAACCCAGACTGAGTAAAAACACATAATCACAGAACTTATATATTCACCTAATATGTTAACCACGGTGATTCCTCTCGCGTTGCACCTCCTCCTTTATGCAATAATTGTCTTCGCACTTTTGGATTTCTTACAAAATCGAAATGTATACCTGATATATTTAATAAATGCTTTATTTCTGATAAGTGATCAGATTCGATTCTTCTCGCTGATTTCACATTATTTTCTGATAACACATTTAATATTTCAATAATATTACGTCCAGTTATGGGGGTAAGAAGGTCACCATTCTCATCCCAACTCACCAAAGGATTCCTTTTCAATAAATCCAACATTGATTTCACATATTCTATATTTCACGCAGCCACTCTTATGTGCATCAAACTTGACAAATCTGGGGTTTTCTGAGGTTTCACCGATTCAAGTGCAGGTGGGTTAGCTTCTCTGATGGGATTGCGTTTAATCCCACGCTTTGAACATCTACCTCCCCCTTCTAAATTCACATCACCCCCCAATTTTACAAAATCCAGGGAAGGTTTCCGTTTCATAGCTGTAGTTGGTACAAGATAGAATTCTTTCATGATTTATTAAACAACCTAGAAATAATATTTACTGCTAGAGGAAATATAATACTTAGAAGGTTTCTACCTCTGATACTCAACAAATATTTCTTTTTACGTTGAAAACCAATTTTCTTACAAGCTAATGTTCTAATCTCATTCTTATACTTTTTAAATATTTTTGAGTCTAGCAGTATTTTATTCTTGATCAAATTCTTAAAAATCTCACTAATGCAACTTATATGTGTTTTTTAAACTGTTGTAATAAACTCTTCCGTTGATTGTGTGATAGACTGGTAAGTAAATTAATTAATTCCTTAAATTTTTCTAATAATGATTTTTTCCATTATATCTTCAATAAATCACATTCTTTGACTCACGAATTAAAAGTTGAATCATATCCTTTATATATGATACCAAATAATGCGTAATACCACCAATTTTTTTTCGTTTCAATACTCTTTGGATAATATATTCTGGCGGTGGTGTGACTGGTATCAATTCTTGACGATAAAATGTTCCTTTAATATTCTCAACCTTCAAATCTTCCAAATGATATGTTGTCGTAGGTTGTGAATCATTAATTCTATATATTTTAAATATTTCCTTTGTATTTTGTGTATGAAACTCTCGGTTAAACTTGGATTATCTCCGACTCAGAGTCACTCTTGTTGTGTGTCCAACAGCCAATTTCTTACTGATACGTTTCTTATCGGATCTTCCATTTTTATAATTGATACGAAACTGATTCCTTATATCATTCAATGTCGTAATACCATGGACTTGTAATGGGGTTTTACCACCAATCCCCGAGTGTGGAGTTGAATTATACGCATCTACCAATGCGCTTAACACTTTTGAATAATTAAATGTATTGGCACTTGTCATATACTTGTATAATTTACGTTTTAACGTTTGCAAGACCGTCTCTGCAATGGAAGCTTTTGTTTCATTCGAAAATACATGATATATCTTTATACGTTTACTTCTGAGATAATTCTGTACATGTTTATTTAGAAACTCTCCACCTTTATCTGTAAATAATCTCGATATATTCTTAGCTTTTTCATTATCAAATATTTTTTGTAATGTATGTAAAGTGTTCGGTCCGTCTTTTTTTCATGAGTATTGCTTGTAAATATCTCGAAAAAACATCGATACACACGAGAATGTATTTATATCCGTCATTGTATCTGGATAATTTAGACATATCCCACAAATCACAAGTTAATATCACCCGGGGTTTAGCTGCAATTATTTTCCTACGAGGAAACTTTTTAGGTTTAAGCACATGTAAAGTTTGTGATCTTTCTGAAGTTAAGAAATTTCTAACCTCTTTCAAGGTTATGGAAGACTCAATCTTTTTACAGCTACATATAAATTGTTTATACCAGAGAATGATCCCACAGAGTGAACGTCTTTATAAACCTTTTCAATTAATTTTGTTCGCTCCATTGATATACAATTTCGTAGGAATCCTGACGTAACACATTGGTTCGCAACTGTAATGCTTCTGGGGTATTTAATGCAACGTCTATAAATAAATAACTAAATGGTGCTCGGTTTATGGCGGACTTATACATATTAATAAATTCTTTATTTTTACCGAAAATTTGTTGACCTAGAATCTCTATTTGACCGAGATATCTCATTTTGAATAAAGCAAAATGAGTGGCGTTTAAGGCCATGGTACAGCTGTATCGTCCTCCGTGAAATATATTTTGAGTAATCAGAATAATGCTTATATTATGATGTTTACCTTTAGTAAAACATTCGAGAATAATTTCACTGTTACCAGCTTTTAAAAATAGATCATCAACAATAATTAATGTATTTTCATCAGGTGATGCAATAACATTCTGTGGATTAATAATATCTTTACTTAATGATAATTTATGAGATATCTCTGAATCTTGTTCTAAGTGATCTCACATTGCATATTATAATGTTATGAAATTTCTCATGATATAACTATATTAATTTTGATGTGAAATAAGATTTGCCACTATTCGAATAACCAGCAATGATAATTCTTGCTGGATAACCAAATATATCAACATCAGCAGAAGTGTATGCTTTCAAGTTCATATTTTCGTTCTTTTTACCATATCTCTAGGGGAGAATCCAAATTGTGTTTACCGTAGAGAGATATAAGGTATACTGCATCTATTAATGAATTTTCAAGATATATATATCAGCATTAAGAGGGAAACTGACAGAGACTGAATGGCGCCACTTTAGTTCTTTTAAATTATCGAGAGGAAAAATGCCCTCACACCATCATGTCATGGCTCCTGTCTGCCCCTCACACGTCCATGTTACGGCGCATTTTAGAGATGCAGGTGGTCTTGGTGTAACATTATTTTCTCTCTAAATTAAATACAGGTCGGAAATCTACCTTGGGTGTGAGTGCATAAAGGTGATTTTATAGAAAAAATGTAGATGAACCCCCAGTCACCCCTTCCCCCCCTTAAAGTACAATTAGGTTCATATGTGGAATATCTCAAGAAATTGAGAGGAAGTCAATATATTTTTAATCCTGTCGTTAACGATGTCTTGTGTGTACTGCGGGCTTTTGCGCCTATCAATGTCATAAAAAGGATATGAGATGGGTCAATATAGATAGAGTTGTAAACACTAAGAGAGGATGCATTAATCATGCAAAATCTTCTATAGATGATTTTCCCATTACACGTGATAAGTTAGGAATATTAGAGAAGGAAAATAAGGTTGCATTATATGTTTATCAATTAAGAAAGGATAAAGATGGATCATTCGTATCCATGTGTCGTAAGGGGAATAAGAAATATAAGGATATTATGTGCTCGCTAATGTTGAATGAATCCCATTTGGTTTTAATCAAAGATTTTGACGGGTATGTTAGAACGATAGTGCATGAACGTGGTGAAGTAAAGAAACATTGTCACAGAGGTTTGATGAAGTTGAATACCCAGGAAGAGGTAGATATCCACGAAGAAGAGTGTAAAATCAATCAGACTTTCGTATTCCGTCCGGAAGGAACAACTGTTCATTTTACAAATTTTAGTCACACTCATTCCAGCGAATACATCGGTGTTTTTTATTTCGAATGTGCGTTAGATACCACTCTCCCCGCAGGTAAAATTGAGTCCTGACATAAAGCCATTGCTTATTGTTATATTATATTTGATCGCAGAGGAGAAGTAGTGTGTATGAAGAGTTATAAGGGTGAAGATGCTGTTAATCATTTCATTTTAAATGTCAATGGTGATTGGACTAAGATAAAGTTTAGAAGAGAATATTATGTAATCCATATGACAGAGGAGGATAATGCGAGATATGATGCACAGACCACTTGTGAATTATGTGGTACCACCTTCAAAGATACTAAGAAAAAACATAGACATCATGACCACACTTTAAAATTCAATAATTATATTGGTGCATATTGTGATCGTTGTAATTTACAATGTAAAGATAAGATTGAGAGATTATTATTATTTTGTCATAACATGTCGTATGATTTAGGAATAATTTTAAAGGAATTGCAAGTCGATACAAAATAAATTGAACTTCATTCGAAACAAGGTCTCAAATTCTTGAAAGTGGATATAGTCAGCTTAGGTTCCAAGATTCCTTGAGTTTAATGAATGGATCTCTGGCCAGTTTAGCTGATCAGCATATCAAAGCAGGTAAATCACTGAAATATACTGAGTGTATTCTGAAAGATGTGCCTAAGGATGTCTTACCTTTATTATGCAAAGGAAAACAAGTCTTGTGCTATGATTATATTGACAATTTAAAGAAACTCGACGAAACAAAATTACCGAGTAAAGAATTTTTTTTTAATTCTCTGAGAAATAGCGCTATTAGCCAGGAGGATTATGATCATGCATTGAAAGTATTTAAAGCTGGGGAAATGTAAGACGTTAGGAGATTACTTGATGTTGTATCTCAAGACAGACGTAGGATTGTTAGCGATGTCTTCATGGAGTGGCGTAAAACACTCAAAGATATATACAAACTCGATGTGAGTAATTATATAAGTTTACCTTCATTCAGTTGGGATGGATTCCTCTTAAAAACTAATGTGAAATTAGACATGATATATTCACATCAATTATATGATCTGATTAAAAGGAATCTCAGAGGGGGTTCACATGTGCAGTTAATCAGTATACTAAAGCTGATAACCCTTTAATTAATCCTAATTTCGATGTTGAGAGTGGGTACACACATTTTATATCTAGATTTTAATTCTTTGTATGCTAGTGCTATGGTAGAAGCTCTCCCCCAGAATTTCATAAGAAAATTATCGAATGAGGAGCAGAATGCTTTCCTGGATGTGGGGTTAAGTAATGTATCGTGTGAGGGTGAAAAGGGGTATTGGATAGAATGTGATACCAAACCTGTGAACCCCGAGGTAGCTAGACGCACAGATGAACTTCCTTTGATATTGTCACACATGAATATATCAGAAGAAATGTTATCTCCTTATTGTGAATCTGTTTTGAGAAATGAAGGTAGAAAGATTCCCAAATCTAATTCGAAAGTATTTGAAAGTATTTGATCAGTTTAAAATTGCTTCAGTTATTAATGGATCTTGGATTAGAAATTGAAAAGGTGCATGAAGTATATGAATATAATCAATCAAAATATTTAGAACCCTTCATAACAACTAATATTGTGCAGAGAACAGCTACTCAATGTCCCATCAAGTCAAAAGCCTTCAAATTAACCAATAATGCCATTTATGGTAAATCATTACTTAACATTACAAGTATGCTGAGACTTATAGATACATTAAGAATGAGAAAGGATTTATTAAAGCTGCCAAAGATCCTTAAAAATATCACACAATTAAACCAAGATAGTGATTTGTACATTCAACAAAGATAAATTAAAAGTCGAGCAACCTCTTTATCTCGGTTTTCAAATTCTTGAGATTGCCAAAAAGAAATTATACCATTTTTGGTACAAAGTTTTAAAACAACATTATGGTGAAGAGGTAAGACTTTTGTATACAGATACTGATTCCTATATTTTTAGTTTGAAATGTAAGGATTTATATACTGAGTTAAAAAGAGAACCTTTGTTAGGATATATGGATATTTCAAATTTCAGTTCTGATCATCCCTTATATGATAATAGTAGCAAAGGAGAATTAGGTTTATTGAAATCTGAAATGTGTGATTATAATATTAGTGAAATAGTAGCTCTGAAAGCTAAAATGTACTCTGTAAAGATTGCTGGAAGATGAAATACTGTCAGCAGAGCCAAGGGTATTCCATCCCATTTCATGCCATTATTAACTCATGAAAGATATCAGAATGTTTTGAAAAATGTAGATAAGGAATTATTTACTTGTAAGTTTATAAGTAACGTAAAAGGTGAAATATGTACAATAAAGATTAAAAAGAGAGGCTTGTCAGCCTTTGATGATAAAAGGTATCACTTGGATACCAAGAAATCCTTGGCTTATGGACACCCTGATATTCCACCATCTAAACGTAGCAGAATAGAGTGATCTCGCAATGAATGTTTCCCTATGTTGATTTTAGTCAATGACTTCTGTTATCCGAAATTTGTTGTATTGAAATGTATAATAAATGATGAAAAAAAAATGTGTATTAATGTTATCTTGTGTTTACTTCATTTAATAAGAGGAAGATACCTGTTCAATCCTGTTGTACTCAATGACCTCACGCACTTCTAATTCATTCAATGTAATAAGGGAAAGATACTTGTTTCAACCTGTCCTTCTAGCTCATTTTAACATAAAGAGAGAAAGTATTGTAGGGAAGACCCCATAGGTGGTATTTTTAGTTCAATTTATGTAGAGAGGAAATAATATTACCCCATAGGGTTACTATTCTTGATTATTGAAAAATTTATATGTATTACTGTTATTGAGAAATTTTAAGAAGTATCCCATAGGGATCTTCAATTTTTTGTATGTATTACTATATCGAGAAAAAATCGAAAATTTGAAAAAAATGAAAATTCGATAAAAAAAATTGAAAAAAAAGTTGGAAAAAAAAAATCACACCTCAATTTCACACCTAGGTGTGACCGCCGCCATTTTGAGTTTCTCTGGCACTTTCCCTACTACTGATAAGAGGTGTAAAACCTCATCAATGGAGGACGAGGAAGGAGCCTCTTGAAAAGCAGTCAGATGGGCGTAAAGGTCCCAATTCACCCAGTCAAATTGCCTGCGTGGGCTACGAGGAGGTGGAGAATACGAAGGAGAAGTAAGGATGATCGGAAAATGATCACTGTCATGCAAGTCTGGGAGGACAGACCAGGTGAAGTCGAGGACAGTTGAGGAAGAGCTGACAGAGAAATCGATGCAAGAGAAAGAATGAGTTTGAGGATCAAAATGGGTGGGATTATCCGTATTTGAAACATGGAGGGGAAGAGAAACAAGAAAAGCCTCCAACTGAATGCCGTGGAGTCACAGTGAGACCCCCCTGAGAAAATAGTGGGCATTAAAATCGCCAAGTAACAGAAGGGGTGACGGTAAGGAAGAAACCAGAAAGGCAACATCTGGGATAGACAATGCCCGAGAAGGAGAGAGATACAAAGAACAGAGTGTATACCACTTATTCAAGTGGATACGGGCTGCAGTGGAATGCAGAGAAGTATGAACAAAGAGCTGACAGTATGGAATATCAGTGCATATAAGAAGAGCACTTTCATTAAAGGTTCCATTGGAAAAAGGATCCGATGAACATAATAAATCATAGCCTGAGAAGGGATGGATAACAGCGGAGTGTAATTTGGGTTCTTGTAAACAAACACCAACAGGGGAAAACTGAGAGAGCATCACCTGAAGCTCACCTCAGTTACCCCTGAGGCCGTGGATATTCCACTGTAAATAAGCCACGAAATATGATGAGAAAGATACAATAAAGCCGAAGGTAGAGTTATCTACAGACTAATAGGGTTAGAAAAGTCCAAGTGTGGAGGCAGCGGTAGACTTGTAAGCAGCAAACGATTGGGATGCTGCGAAGGAAGAAGGTGTGTAGACGGAGAGGAGAGAGGAGGAGGAACCATAGGTGGAACGGTGTCCATCAATGTTCGAGTCTCTGCAATATATTCTGAGATAGCTTCTAGCATTTCAGAAGACAAAGATGCAGGATGTTGGACCACATTAGAGATGGAAGGAGGAGGAGGGTGAACAACAATCAGGGAGACTATGGACTGTACTAAAGTAGGGGTGAGGAAATGGAAGAGGAAACTGTCGAAGGAGCTTGGGAGGGGACAGGAGTGGAAGCGACCTGGGAGGGGACAGGAGTGGAAGCGACCTGGAAGGGGGCAGTAGAGGAAGAAACTTGGGAGGGGACAGGGGATGAAGGTATTGAACGAGGAGAAGGATAAACCTCCACACACGTAACAGAACTAGTTGAAGGTGAGGAACCAGGCACAGAAACTGGGAAGGAAAAATGTGCAGGTTGGAGAAGGGAAGGAGGGGTGAGAGGAGAGTTTAACAATGGGGATTTTTTTGTGGACTTCTCAGAAGTAAGGGGCGGTGAGGAGGAGGTGTTGGACGAGGTCATGTAGACACAGAACTGTATGAGTGAGTAGAGGAAGAGGTGAGAACAGAATGGGGTGCAGAGGTAGGGACCTCGGAGCCCAGGACAGCAAAAGAATTCGAGACAGGGGTGACTGAGGATGGGGTGACCACAGAGTGAGCTGCGGGAGTTAGGACCCCAGAAGTGGGGGAACGTTCAGCAACACGAGAATAGGAAATACGGGGAAATCTCACTTGAAGGCGTAGATGAGAGACAGCCATAGCAGGAGGATGACCCTCCACACACGTAACAGAACTAGTTGGAGGTGAGGAACCAGACACAGGAACTGGGAAGGAAAAATGTTCAGGTTGGAGAAGGGGAGGGGTGAGAGGAGAGTTTAGCAATGGGTATTTTTTGGTGGACTTCTCAGAAGCAGAGGGGCAGTGAGGAGGTGTTGGACGAGGGCGTGTAGACACAGAACTGTACGAGTGAGTAGAGGAAGAGGTGAGAACAGAATGCGGTGCCCAGGTAGGGACCTCGGAGCCCAGGACAGCAAAAGAATTCGAGACAGGGGTGACTGAGGATGGGGTGACCACAGAGTGAGCTGCGGGAGTTAGGACCCCAGAAGGGGGAGGACGTTCAGCAACGCGAGAATAGGAAATATGGGGAAGTCTTCCTTGAAGGCATAGATGAGAGACAGCCATGGCATATGGGAAGCCTTCCGCCTCTTTGAGACAACGGATTTCACGTTCATTTAAGTAAACTTGGCAACGGCGAGTAAGATGGGTGAGCCTCACGACAATTAAGGCAAGAGGGAGGTAGACTACAAGAAGGATTGGAATGGTCATCGGCACCACAGACCGGGCATTCGGCTATGGACCTGCAATATTTTGCTGGATGACCAAAACGCCAGCAGTTTCTACACTGTTGCGGTGTAGGGATCACCTTTCGAACTTATAAACGGTGTCCCGCAATGTAGACCGAGGCGGAAGTTCACGGCAGTCTGTTAAGCGAGCAATATTGCAAGGATATCGTTTTTGCCGACGGGCAGGGAGGACAAAAGTGTCAACTTTGAGAATAGGGAGGTCTTGGAGCTCAAGCTGCTTCAGAATGTCACCACCACATGTCTGGAAATTTTGTTGGACAATGTTATGGGGTAGAATTGAGAGAATGATGTTTTTTCAGTAGTGACAGGAAGAGCATCTATGGTCGTTAAGAGAGAAAGATCGCGAGTTTGACTAGCATTCTGGACCGTGATGATGCGTGTGTCACTCTTGAGAGCGTGGGAGATATCTTTACCCACATGGCATAGGAGCGCCTTACCAATACTATGATCGGAAAGATAGGCAGTAAAAGTCGGTCTCAGAGTAAGAAACTTAGTCCATTGTGTAGTGTGAAACAAAGTGTTTAAGGGGAGTGTGACGAGCCGGTCGTTTCTGAGCTGAATGAGTATGAAGCGACGAAGTATCATCATGTAAGGGTCTTGGGAGTTTAGATGTGGGACCAGAGTTGGTCCGACGTGGGACAGGGGAGCAAACCGAAAATTGCCGCACCATAGAGGGAGAAGCCAGAAGCATAGTCAAAGAGGAGCGGAGGTCAAATGTATCAAAGGGGCCAGTCGGAACCCCGGTACCTGAAACAGGTGACGAACCGGCACCAGCAAGAAGTGTCTGAAGAGTGGTCCATGAACGAGGCAGGGTCAGAACAGGGTGCGGTATCAGGAAGAAGCCCAGGGGTAGTAGGTTCATGGAGTGGGACGTCCATGGTTAGGTTACTTCTTTCTTTTTGTGTTTAGAAAAAAAAGAAAATAAAAGAAAAGAAAAATAGAATAAAAAAAGGGGAATGTGGAGGAATAGCTCCTAGGAGGAATGACAGGGACTTGAATCTCCCTCCATGCCCAAGAGGACCTCAGCACCGCAAGTAGTGCAGATGTGGCATGGAACCCGTGCCATACCCTACCCTTCATGTCAGTAAACCAGCAATCCTGGATAGCAACCTCACATCCACCGAGCCACCTCGGCAGGCAAAAGAGAGGGCGGCCAGACACCCGCCACAAAGCATACCTTCTTCGGCCACCACCCCTGGAATTCGAAAGGTGGCCTCCAGAGATACACCTGTCGCCCAAAAGACACCCAAAGCCACCCCGGGAGACCAGAGAGGGATCGGGACATCCCCAGGCGATCCAGATTCCACGGCAAACTACACCACCGCCAAGAACCTCAATGGAATGGGATGAACCACGGTACCCTTCCCCCTACATTGGAACCAGAATGCCCATGGAGAGAATCGCATAGACTGAAAACGGGAAGGGAATAAGAGAGAGATGAGGAGGAGGAGGAGGAAAGGAAAAAGGGAGGATGGGGAAGATGGGATAGAGGAGGGGGGATTGGGGGAAATTAGGTTCGGTCTGAGGAAGAAGACCAAGAGGTCCAATTCCTCAGACCAATAGCCTCTTTACTACGACAAGGAGCCCCCCTTAAAGACGAAAATGATAAAAAAAATGATAAAAAAGGTAAAATAATACTATTCCAAATCGAGATTAAGTGTCTACAAACTCCATTAATTTTACGAACCTTCTTCTAAGTAGGATAAACCAGTATAATACACACATAGCCCGCACTTAGGAGACCGAACCTTATGACTATGTTTCCGTTCAACTTGTTTAATAGTCACACTGGTTAATGGCCCAAGTTGGGTAGAAACGTCGTCATAATTTTCAGTCTCCTAAGTGCAGGATATTTATGTATTCTTCCAGCCACAGTATCGAGTGTTGAGATTTTGCAGTGAATCAGAGAAGCCGATGTCTACCGGTCTCACGGAAACTAAATTTGAGAATGGACTATGTAGAACTGTGCTCAGGGGACCAATGCATGTAAATAATCCAATGAATTTAACCCAAGATACAATATACAAGCGAACAAGGCGTACTCGAGTAATAAACGATTTTTTTTTTTGAGATAGCAAACAAATGCATTTTGCTACATTTGTGGCGAATATCTTTGCAAAAACAAAGAAAAAAATACAAATTTGGTAACACAAGCTTATCTTGCTTATTTTGGAGTGGCGCAAACCTATGGCCTCTCAAAGGTTTGCAAAACCTTTGTAGAATGCTTACAAGGGTGGAACAATAAACAAAAGAAAAGTTTTTAAATTTCGGTGTGCTTATGGTGTGGAGAGGTTCGAAAAAAACACCACGACGATTGTATGGTGAATGTTAAAGGTTTCAATCGATACAAGAAAGTCAAATGAGAATATCTTCATTTGGAGTCAGCAAGGAGTCATGTCACACAGCAAAGACGTTCTCATACCATTTGTTAATGGAAAGCCTGACCTTCCGTTGTCAGATGTTGAAGAAATTCAAGGTTTTGGATGTAACCTAGGTGATAGCATTTCATCACGCCAGTAGTTCTCCCAAGAAGAACTCAGTGATCTGATACGTGACTAAAGTCTGTCAAAGCAAACTTCTGAACTTTTAGCCTTCAGACTAAAAGAGGTTGAACTCCTTCTTTACTTCCTTAGGTAGACTTCAGATGAAGAACTTGTATACTGCAATAACATCCCTGGACTTCTTCGAATGAGACTTTAATATCGACCAGGAGATTAGCGGCTGTTTATAGACAGCTCCATTAAAAGCTTAAAATATGTCTATTTGCAGAATGGTAACCAATATGCATCTCTTCCAATTGCTCACTCAACAAAACGCAAAGAATACGAAAATATCATAATGGTCTTGCAGAAGCTTTGCTTTCATGAACACAAGATGTCTATTTGTGTTGATCTGAAGATGGTAAACTTCTTGCTTTTATGATCAAAAATATAATTTGGATGCGATTTGCAAGTTAGCACCGCCTGATCAATATATTTTTCACAACTTTTATGTTTTTCAATGGGATACCAAATTTATGAAAAACTAGAGCCAAACCGATGATATATTCGAAATCAGCACCACAATTTACCCTAAAATTGGTATAATATCATTTCCAGAAAATGAGTGTTGGCCTGTGTAGTGATTCCAAGCACTTTAGTTTTTTATGTAACTCCCTAAAACCTTCCATTAAATCCTTCTTTATTGTTCCTTCTTATATTCTTATTTGGAATAAGATGATTAATTTCATTTTCATATACATTACAAAACTCTTTGTTCATATTAATTATATTTGTTTAATGTTCCTCTTAATTTATCCAAAATGCTGTTTTTAAGCCTTTTAATTGCCCGTCTTACGATCTAATCGTTAATGCTTATGAATTTCTTTTTCATCTAGCTAAATAATTTGTATGAAATACAAGCTCAAATAAAATGTTTTTCAGTTTGACAAATTATATCAGGATTCTTTCCATTTATAATATCCCTAAGTTCTGATAATTTTGAGATTACTCCATCTGAATTAGTGTAGAAAAATCTTCAAAAAAGTGTTACTCTTTGTTATGGGGCTATAGGACCCAACATGTATTGATGTATTGATGTAATTATGTAATTAAGTAACATGAATACCTAATTATATTGAATTTATCACAATTTTGCTTAATGAGGTTTTGAGGTCAGGCCACCCTTAACACTTAAAAAGAAGCTGAATTAACCTGATTTTCTCAATATAATAGGTTATAAATACACACAATATAATAGGTTATAAATACACACATTTAAATAAGTAGTTTATAAAGTTGCATGTCTCATTGTAAATAAATACGATGTATTGTGGGTGCATGTAGATTGTGCAAGATAACAGTTTTTTGTTTTGTGTGTTTTGAAGAGGGAGAAGTCCTCCCTCTTTCTCTCTCTTCCCAAGATGGCTGCAAGGTAGAACTGGTGGTGGAGACTGGGCTTTGTTGATAAGTTTCTGGGCAGAATGGTGTGCCAGAAGTAAGGGAGATATGTTAAATTGAAGCAGCAAGCATAATCTATGATTTATAGTGTGTCACGACACTGAGGGTAGGAGTGATGTGGAGAAAATGGGGTGTTAAGAGTGGAGATGGACCATGCTATGTGACTTGGAGATGCTAGTTACATGTGACTGCTATGGTACATGTTATTATGATTGTAAGATCTGTATATATGTATATCCATGAATATATATGATATTTTTGTAATTGTGGTTTAAATACCCCATGGAGAGGGCTGGTATATGCTATTGCTACTCCCCCATACTAGAACATGTAGTGAGAACCTTAATGATAAAGTAAGGGAAAATAACATAACACTCTCATTGATGCACTTTCCACACTTGTTTCAATCTGATTTTCACTTATCACTTGTCGTTTCTTTAAAAAAATCCTTGATGGGTGTTTATGACCTTGTGAATCTTTTCAAAAGGTTTTCTTTTTCTCCACACTTCATCCCTCACTGAACCTCTTAACACTGTTTTAAAAAAAAAATTGTCACCCAATCATCCTTTGAGAGATCTTATTTAATGAGTATATCCTTAAAACCCTCCTAATACTTAATATTAGTATATGTTATTTTCAGTGAAAAACGGTTTTTTCCCCTCATATTTTCCAATAGATCGATGTGCTACAATATGTACTTGAAATCTGAAATCCAGAATGCATTTTGTCATCAAATTTATGTGTTGTTCTTCTTTGATTCTTTCTGGTCATGGTTTTAGTTCCTTTTCAACACAGCAAAAAAACAATAACTGTTTTGTTTCTATCAGTCTTCTGTTTAATTTCTTGACTAATATTGGCTCTAGCAGTAAATTCGTTAGCTAATTCCACCTATTGTTTAATCTCTATCCTTTCTCTAGTAAATTTTGCAAAACTATCTTCAACCATAAATTAATATTCTTCAAGATTTTACATTTAGTTCTCTAAATTTGTATTGACACATTCAGAAATATCCTGTGCTAGCTGCACCTGCTCTTCTAACTCTGTCTTATGCTTAGTTACTCCTGCGTAACTTTCATCGCCTTTAGTTTCCTTCTCAATATTATCCTTATTTATAGTGAATTCCTGATCTGTCACCTATTTCTTCTTTATTACGCGGCTGACTTAGTCAATGTCTTCTGCATTTGCTCTAAGAAAGCCTTTACATCTTCAGCTTAATTTTTAAAGTTTTTTAATTTCTCTTTCAGTCCTTTTTGCCTTACCCAAATCAATTCTTTTTTTTTCGTTCTAATCATCTATTCACTGGTTTCTTGTCTACAGGTGTAAAAGCGTTGCAGTACTCATCGTGTACTCATCGTGTACTGTTTCGCTACTTTAGTTCTTCTTAACATATTAAATTTGTCATTCTTTTCCCAGAAAATGTTGCCTATTTAAAATTTCTTTCTACTTTCATGAACATCATTCAGATAACACATTCTGCTCCCTAAAATATGATGTTAGAACACATTTTTTAGAATTTTCAATTGAGAATTGATCCCCAGGCGCTTCTGATCAGTGTTTGTGTGTGTGTGTGTGTGTGTGTGTATGTGTGTGTGTGTGTACTCACCTATTTGTGGTTGCAGGGGTCGATTCATAGCTCCTGGCCCCGCCTCTTCACTGATTGCTACTAGGTCCTCTCTCTCCCTGCTCCATGAGCTTTGTCAAACCTCGTCTTAAAACTATGTATGGTTCCTGCCTCCACTAAGTCACTTTCTAGGCTATTCCACTTCCTGATAACTCT
This sequence comes from Cherax destructor, assembly GCA_009830355.1. NCBI lineage: Eukaryota > Metazoa > Arthropoda > Malacostraca > Decapoda > Parastacidae > Cherax > Cherax destructor. Next base: position 78,548 of record WNWK01005686.1, on the reverse strand, counting down.
ATGACTGAAGAAATACTTCCTAACATCCCTTTGACTTATAGGAGTCTTCAACTTCCAACTGTGACCCCTAATTTCTGTGTCCCCTCTCTGGAACATCTTGTCTCTGTCCACCTTATCTATTCCTCGCAGTATTTTATATGTCGTTATCATGTCTCACCTCACCCTCCTGTCCTCTAGTGTCGTCAGGCCGATTTCCATTAACCTTTCTTCCTAGCTCTGGGACTAGTCTTGTTGCAAACCTTTGCACTTTCTCTAATTTCTTGACGTGCTTGACCAGGTGTTGGTTCCAAACTGGTGCTGCATACTCCAGTATGGGCCTGACATATATGGTGTACAGTCTTGAACGATTCCTTAGTGAGGTATTGGAACGCTATTCTTAGGTTTGCCAGCCGCCCGTATGCTGCAGCAGTTATCTGATTGATGTGTGCCTCAGGAGATGTGCTCGGTATTATACTCACCCCAAGATCTTTTTCCTTGAGTGAGGTTTACAGTCTTTGGCCACCTAGATTATACTCTGTCTGCGGTCTTCTTTGCCCTTCCCCGATCTTCATGACTTTACATTTGGCAGGGTTAAATTCAAGGAGCCATTTAGTGGACCAGGCTTGTAGCCTGTCTAGGTCTCTTTGTAGTCCTGCTTGATCCTCAACTGATTTAATTCTTCTCATTAACTTCACATCATCTGCAAACAGGGACACTTCTGAGTCTATCCCTTCCGTTATGTCATTAACATATACCAAAAACAGTACAGGTCCTAGGACTGACCCTTGTGGAATCCCACTCGTCACAGGTGCCCACTATGACACCTCGTCACGTACCATGACTCGTTGTTGCCTCCCTGTCAGATATTCTCTGATCCATTGCAGTGCCTTTCCTGTTACGTGTGTGGGATCCTCTAGCTTTTGCATTAACCTCTTGTGAGGAACTGTGTCGAACGCCTTCTTGCAGTCCAAGAAAATGCAGTCTATCCACCCCTCTCTCTCGTGTCTTACTTCTGTTACCTTGTCATAAAACTCCAGTAGGTTTGTGACACAGGATTTTCCTTAACTGAAACCGTGCTGGTTGTCGTTTATAAAGCTTGTGTGGGAGACCTGATGAGGAACTATGGGTGGTTGGTGTGAAGGTGGAGTTTGTAATGAGGTGGGTGGAAGTATTGGGTATGGCATGTGTGTTTTGGGTTAGATTGTTTGGCTGCATTGGGATTGTTCAGGTTGGGGGACATCTGAAGGTGATTGTATTTGGGCTTCCTCCTGAGTCTGGGTTCTCCTGTCCATCTCTCTTTCCTCCTTTTGTCTCTGTACCCTCTCTTTCAGTTTCTGTCTTTCTTCTCGTGTTCTGTCACGGTCGAGATACACCCTCCGGTACTCTGATATATTCCTTAGTCTTGCTTTCTCCTGCAGGATCCTGTTTCGAGTCAATTTTGCTTTGAAAATCACTTTGACTGGCTGGATTCTTCCTCTTGCAAACCCCGCTATTCTCAGAAAATTTGCCAGCTGGGTCATGTCATCTTCTCCTGTTGCTTTCATGATGTTTTCAATTGCTTTTTCTCCCCTTGTCTTCTTGCTTCATAAGTTCCCCCTTCAGCTTCCTGGAGCCCATAAACAAAGACTGATCTCTCTCTTTCATTATCCCACTGCCTGTCCCTATGTAACCCCTGATTCGATTTAGTTGCCTTCATTGCAGCTTTCGTTTCTTCAATTTCTTCACTTTCTGTTATCCCTTGGCCCAGTGGCTTGTCGCTTTCCCTTCTTAACTTTCCCTGTGCACTGCTGTGGTCTGTTAGGGCTTCTACGTATAGCTTAGCTCTCCCTTTTTCTACACTCCCCTCGATTGTTCCTGATGTGTGTGTGTTAGTTACCATATTGTCCTAGGCACATGTGTGTACTCACCTATTTTGTGTGTGTGTGTGTGTGTGTGTGTGTGTGTGTGTGTGTATGTGTGTGTGTGTGTGTAGTGTAGCAATGCTACGCTTAAGTGTTCTGTGTGTGTGTGTGTATATGTGTGTGTGTGTGTGTGTGTGTGTGTGTGTGTGTGTGTGTGTGTGTGTGTGTGTGTGTGTGTGTGTGTAGTGTAGCAATGCTACGCTTAAGTGTTCTCATTTGCTTTCAAGTTTTTCTGTTACTATAAATGCTGTTTGTGTACATATTTTTTTTCATGAACACTCCCTTTTGTTCTTCCTTTTATTTTCGTTGACAACATTCACTTGGAATATTTACTTGGCATCACTGTCGGAAACACTTGGCAACACTGGTAACAAGACGTTTGGCAGCACTGTGTGGAAGCACAAACTTCGCCAGACATTTTTTTTTTGTCCAGAAGAAACTGAAAGTTATGATGTATGGTTTTGTAGTGGCGCTACTGCGGCTACTGCTTGACGTTACTATGGTGACGCGTTGAATAGGAAAAGACCGGAGATGGGGAAGGACAAGATAGGCGACGGGAAGATACGAGTAGAAGGTTGGTTGATTGAGATGAAACCGGAAGAGATGCTGAAAGGAGACAAAATGCAAGGAGAGAAAAGGCTGAATGGGCCAAGGAAAGTTGTCTTTGGAAAACGAAAAAGTAGACAGGAAGTATTGTGCAAATTGGAAGTGAATACTAGACTGGAATTGATGACGAGATTGGAAATGAAGAGTAGATTGCCAGTGAAGAGTAGTGTGGAAGAGAAGACTGAAAATGAAAGCAGACAAAAGTGAAAAGGAGACTTATAGTGAATGCGAACGGAATTAAAGATAGGCTGGAAATAAAGGGAAGCTTGGAGAACGGGAAAAGACTTGCAGGAAAGAGCTAGGCCTGTAAGGCCTGATTCTGGTTATGAAGATGACTGAAACTAAGAAGTTGATACATTACACAAATAAACCCGCACATAGTAGAAAGTTATGACGACATTTCGGTCTGACTTGGACTAGTGGTCCAAGTCGGACCGAAACGTCGCCATAAGTTGTTATCTTCCCATGTGCGGGTTATTTATGTATTGTTCCAGTCACGGTATTGTGTCTTTTATTCTTTAAGTTGATACATGAATGAGGGAAGACTTAGTGACCTAGTGAACTCGTCACGGGGTAGTAACTAGTGTCAGGGCTCAACCTACTGACAGTCTTACAGAATATGCTGCAAGAAACATTGTATTTAATGTTGCAATCAGTATTGCAATTATTTTTTTCTTTTCTTGCTGATATACATCCTAATATCAGTGGCACATTTAGCATTGTAAGTTTTGTTGCTGAATACGTTTGACTAATCTTTGAACTCATTTTACTCCTTTTATCTTCTAATATCCATTCCTCTCATTATTCCTTACCTCTCATTTTCTCTTTCTATCCTCGTCCTGTCACTATTCCTGATCCTTCACTTCTCTCCCCAACCCCCTTCCCCTCACTTCTTCTTACTGGTCACTTTTACCTCCCTTCTCTTCATTCCTCACCTCTCACTCCTATCCACCTATTCCCTTCTTTTTACTCCTGACCCATCACCTCTCTCCTGCCTCTTCTGCTCACTCTCACTGACTCTTCACTTTCCTCTCCTGCTCACTCCTTCCACTCCATCACTCATGTATTTGTGTATATAAAGGTATTCTCAGAAGCTTCACTTCCCTGTTTGTGTATTGGGTCGTCGTGAAGCATATTCCAAGTAAATTGAACTCCAGTGCTTCTGGAAGGAAATCTTGAAAGCTGCCGTAGATACAGAATACATTATGAAATGCATGACAATACCCTCATCCCCTTACTGAAGTCTCCTGGCTCAGGCTGACAGATTTTATTATCTCTTGCATAAAACCCATCCTGTGTGATGAAATATGACAGGGGAATAGGTGGCCTGTGTTCCTACAACGTAATTAACAATGAAATAGGGTTACAGCACACTGCGGTTTTCCTAAATATGATAAATAACATGACTTCTATAAAGCTCCCCAAACCTTAGCTATACTTTCACTTTACTCCCTTACCCCTTTGTCCTCTCGCTCTATTCTGTCATCTCACTCCCTCCCAGTCCTCTCACCCCTCTCTCTCTCTCTCTTCCAACTTTTTCTCTATTCATCACTCCCCTCTATGCCCCCCTCAATTCCTTCCCTTTCTTCCCACTCTCTCCATGTCCCATCACTCTCCTCTGATCTACGACTTCCCTGCCTATCTTCTCACTCTCTTCCAGTCCCATCACTCTCCTTCATGTTCCATCACCTCCCTTCCTCTCCTCAAATTTTTCTCCCTCTCAAATCACTCCCGTTCTTGTTCCATCACTCTTATCCCTCATCCCTCACTTCCCTCCGTTTCCTCCCACTTTCTACCTGACCCATCATTCCACTCCCTGTTCCCTTACTTCCCTTCCTGTATCTCCCTCTCTTCCCACTCCTCGCACTTCACACTCTTTCCTTCTAGTTCTGTTTCAGTTCCCTCACTCCCGTCTATATCCTCTTAGACACACCATTCTTCTCTAACGTCTCTCTGTTCCCATTACTTCCATTTCTTTGCTGTTAATCACCTCCCATTCCCGTCACTTTCTCCCCCTTGGTCTCAGGTTCGATTCCATGTCAAAGATACGACACAAATGGGCAAGTTTCCTTACACCATCCTGCCCCTGCCCACCTAGCAGTGAATATAGGCACCCATCTGTTAGCCGACTACTGTGGATCACATCTAGGGGAAAATATACGTCAGAAAATCTTCAGTCCTTGTGAAATATAATTTCTAAGTGCAAGAAAACACTCAAATTCCGCGTAAGAAATCACTTGTACCTGCCGGCAGGTACCTAATGATGTAATGAAAAATTCTCTATCCTTTCACCCTGCTCTCTCCCCTGCCCTTTGCTTCCCCTCCCTGTCCTCTCACTCACAACCTGCCTTCCTGTGCCCCCCGATGCTTGGTCATCTTACAATGGTGATGATGTCTGAGCGGGTTTGTCTGACAAAGAACTCAGCGTCCTCCTCCTAACCAATGGGGAAATTTTCCTTTTCGTCAAAATTTGCTGCAGCTTATTACCAAAAAAAAACTTGAAAAGACGTATAAATGTTAATTGAGTCATAGATAATTAACTTATGTCGCTTCCACCACATTACTGACACTCTAGCCACCTCCACTGACACCCCAGCTACCGCCACTAACACCCCAGCCACCATCACTGACACCCCAACCACCTCCACTGACACACCAGTCACCTGCAATGACACCCCAACCATCTCTACTGACACCACAGCCACCACCACTGACACTCCAGCCACCTCCACTGACACCCCAGCCACCACCACTGACACTCCAGCCACCTCCACTGACACCCCAGCCACCTCCACTCACAATCTAATCACCACCACTGACACCCCAGCTAACTCCACTAACACCTCAGCCACCTCCACTCACATCCCAGCTACATCCACTGACACAGCAACCACCTCCACTATTGCGACCCCAGAATTGGGCCTCAATGTATATAATGTGTATTTCCATTTTCTATAATTTTATATTGCTGATATTATCGATTATAGCTAAATCGTTAATATCGTGCTTTATACTATTATTAGACTATTATTTAACTTAGCTATATTTATTAGGTAGGATGTAATATTTTATATTATTGTGTGGAGAGTGTCGTAACTGCCTTGGAGTTGGCAAACTACTGTTATGCTGCCGGCGTCTAGTTGCTGGGAGGAGTCAGTCTCTGAACACACCTGAGCTGGGTGGTTGTTCCTCTTCCCTCTCTCTCTCTCTGGCCTGTTGACCCTCGTCGAGTCAACACCTCACTCCATTTCTACTTGTTTTCTCGACATTAGACTCTGTTGGGTAGAGTATGCATTCGTTGGTGAGGCGAATCATACTTCTCAGAACTCTGTGTAACTCTGTTCACAGAGAATAGACTAGACAGTGATTTTCGACGTTGTTCTGGGTTGTGTGTCACATTGACACTCTGATAAAACTCAGGTCTCAAGCTATAGCTCTGGACCTACTTCGATAAGGCATCTGTGCACTGCCACAGTTTGGGATTGCTTATGCTGAACCTAGTTTCAGTAGAAAGGGAGTTGTATGACTGTTTTGGAGGATCTACTGATGGTCCCCAGTTAGGGTCGATTTTCTATCTCCTTGTTCCTGACACTGTGTTGCTGTTGCCTGTTATAGTGCTGTTCTGCGAATTGGTCATTTTATTGGACAATCAAGCTGTTCTGATTGTCAGTTTGTTAATGCAGCTAGCTTTAGAGTTGTTCTGTCGTACACTGGTTGAGTCGAGTCTTAGAGTTACCGGGAGCACACTCATACACATATTTATTATTTGTATATATTATTGTAATTACTGACATTGTACCTGATGGTACTTCTGAGTCATTTATATATATGTGCCCTCAGCACAGACTTATTGTATATGAGAGCAGTGTAGGAGCTACCCTCTTAATTTACCTCCTAATTGATATCTTAATTAATATCTTTATATTTGATTTACTTTGCTACCCTAGATTTTCTCACTTTGTTAATAAACCTTTTAAATATATTTCGTTGGTTAGTACCCTATCAGTTGCAATCCTCTTAAGCTATATAATATGTCGGATAACTGAACCAGGATACTGACTTTATTGCAAAAGCCCAGTAACAGGCTGGATGCTGGAAGGGCTATCCTTTCTAGTGTTCACTGGAGATGTCTATTATTATTAGATATCGTGTCATTTTGTAACATCCACTAACTCCCGAGCCACCACCACTGAGACCCCAGTCACATAAGAACATAAGAATGGAGGAACACTGCAGAAGGCCTACTGGCCCATACAAGGCAGGTCCTTATCAAAACCACCACTACCTAAGAATTTACTCCCATACTCACGACACCAATCAAATCCAGCCCCTCCCACTCATATTTGTCCAATCTCTTTTAAAGCCACCCAAGGTCCTAGCCTCTATCACCCTACTTGGAAGATTGTTCCACGCATCTACAACTCTGTTCGAAAACCAGTACTTGCCTATGTCCTTTCTAAATCTAAATTTATCCAATTTAAATCCGTTATTTCTGGTTCTTATTTGGTTCGATATCCTCAGTATTTTATTAATATCTCCTTTGTTTATGCCCATCATCCACTTGTACACCTCGATGATATCTCCCTCATTCTACGTCTCTCCAGAGAGTGGAGATTCAACGCTCTAAGTCTATCTTCATACGGAGATTTCTTATACTGTAAATCATTTTAGTCATTCTTCTTTGTATGTTCTCCAATGAATCTATATCCATCCTGTATTAAGGAGACCAAAACTGAGCTGCATAATCCAAATGAGGTCTCACTAGTGATGTATAGAGCTGTAAAATAACTTTTGGACTTTTGTTGCTTATACTTCTTGAAATAAATCCTAGTAATCTGTTAGCCTTATTGCGCACACTTAGGCACTGTTGTCTTGGCTTTAGATTTCTGCTTACCATGACTCCCAAGTCTTTTTCACATTCTGTATGATCAAGCTCTACTTCACCTAGTTTATAAATTCGAGGGATATTTTCATTACCAACGACTAGCACCTTACACTTGTCCACATTGAACTTCATCTGCCACTTTTCAGACCAAGACATTAATTTGTCCAAATCCTCCTGGAGTTCACTGGTATCCTCCTCAGAATGAATCATACGGCCTATTTTTGTATCGCCTTCACTGATTCCCCAGCTCCCCTCCACTGACAACCCAGTCACCTCCACTGACACCCCAGCTACATCCACTAATATCCCAGCCACCACCACTAACACCCAGCCACCTCCACTGACACCCCAGTCACCACCACTGACACCCCAGCTACCTCCACTAACACCCCAGCTACCTCCAATAACACCCCAGCCACCCCACTGACACCCCAGCCACCTCACTGACACCCTCAGCACCTACCACTGACACACCCAGCACCCACTGACACCCCAGCACCTCACTAACACCCCAGTCACTGACACCCCACACCTACTGACACCCCAGCATACTTCACTGAACACCCCAGCCACCTCCACTGACACCCCAGCCACCTCCACTGACACCACAGCCACCTCCACTGACACCCCAGCCAAATACAATGACACCCCAGCCACCACCACTGACACCCCAGCCAAATCCACTGACACCCCAGCTACCTACACTAACACCCCAGTCCAAACCACTGACACCCCAGCTACCTACACTAACACCCCAGTCACCACCACTGACACCCCAGCTAACTTCACTAACACCCCAGTCACCTCAACTGACACCCCAGCCACCTCCACTGACACCCCAGCCACCTCACTGACACCCCAGCCCCGTCCACTGACACCCCAGTCACCTCCACTGACACCCCAGTCACCATACTAACACCCCAGCTAACTTCATTAACACCCCAGCCACCTCCACTGACACCCCAGCCACCTCCACTGACACCCCAGCCACCTCCACTGACACCCCAGCCACCTCCACTGACACCCAGCCACCTCCACTGACACCCCAGCCACCTCCACTGACACCCCAGCCACCTCCAATGACACCCCAGCCACCTCCACTGACACCCCAGCCACATCCACTGACACCCCAGCCACCTCCACTGATACCCCAGCCACCTCCACTGACACCCAGCCACCTCACTGACACCTCCAGTCACCACCACTGACACCCCAGCTAACTCCACTGACACCCCAGTCACCTCACTGACACCCCAGCTACCACCACTGTCACTAACACCCAGCCACCTCCACTGACACCCCAGCCACTCCACTGACAACCCAGCCACCTCACTGACACCCCAGCCACCTAACTGACACCCCAGCACTTCACTAACACCCCAGCCACCTCCACTGACACCCCAGCCACCTCCACTAACACCCCCAGCCACCTCCATTGACACCCCAGCCACCTCCACTGACAACCCAGCCACCCCCACTGACAACCCAGCCACCTTCACTGACACCCCAGCCACCTCCAATGACACCCCAGCCACCTCCACTGACACCCAGTCACCACTGACACCCAGCCACCTCCACTGACACCCCAGCCACCTCCACTGACAACCCAGCCACCTCCACTGACACCTCAGTCACCACCACTGACACCCCAGCTAACTCCACTGACACCCCAGCCTCCTACACTGACACCCCAGCTACCACCACTGTACACTAACACCCCAGTCACCTCCACTGACACCCCAGCTAACTCCACTGACACCCCAGCCACCTACACTAACACCCCAGCCACCTTCACTGACACCCCAGCCACCTCCACTGACACCCCAGGCAACTCCACTGACACCCCAGCCACCTCCACTGACACCCCAGCCACCTCCACATAGACCCCAGCCACCTCCAATGACACCCCAGCAACACCCACTAACACCCCAGCCACCACTGGCGATGCTGCAACTATTGGTGCCTTTGTTGTGTGACCTGTAACCTCTGTCTTGGTTCGAATTCTAAATAAGCATTATTGTACATTGATGTTATGTTCTCTGCAACGTGTCATGACATTACTAAATTTCAATTAGCCATTTTTTTAGCTATCACTCTCTTTTAAAAAAAGTCAGTGATTAGCACAAAATTCTAGACTGTCCAGCTTGAAAAACTTACTCATCTTCCCTGTGTCATAATCTCTTCCATATTTACTCACACCTCCCTCCTATCCACTCACACCTCCCTCCTATCCACTCACACCTCCCTCCTATCCACTCACACTTAGTGTCAACTTACTAACTTCCCTGATGGAGAATTAGACACATGTGCAACATCTGCTTATCTTTATTTGTAGACGTTTTACCATCCAGTGACTTTATCAATACAATCCAAGGACATAATGTGAAGACTGTAGAACTATACACAAAAGATGAGGTAATCAGTCCCTCAGCCTTGGAGTTGGTGAAGAGCACCGAAGACTTCGGTGCTCTTGCACATGTGTTTAAATCTTCATCTTGTAGGTATTATGTACCATTCATATACAACTATCTTTCCTACACCCCTTCTTCTCTACTTCCTCCCTGTTCTCTCACAACCCTCCCTCCCTGTCCTCTCACAACCCTCCCTCCCTGTCCTCTCACAACCCTCCCTCCCTGTCCTCTCACAACCCTCCCTCCCTGTCCTCTCACCACCCTCCCTCCCTGTCCTCTCACAACCCTCCCTCCCTGTCCTCTCACAACCCTTTCTCCCTGTCCTCTTACAACTCTATCTTTCAATACTGTCATTTGTGGCTATCCACTTCCCAAAATGGATAGCATGCCATTGTTGCAGGTGCTAAACTTTTCTTGAAAACAGACCAATTCATAGCTAGTACAGGAAGTATTAGTAAGACACATGGGCAACACTAACAATCTTTCTCGACGAAACGTTTCGCCTGAGCCGCAGGCTTCAACTGTCGATTACAGACATTAACACTGGTGGAAGACGAAGACGTCTACTTCGCCTTCCCCCCGTACTAATATCTATGTAATCGACTGATGAAGAATGCAGCGCAGAGGAAAAGTTTCGTCAGTAAGAATTCCTAGCATTGCCCATGTGCCTTACACTTCAGCTCCTTGGTATTAATTAAATGCCATTTGTAAATGACACTGTGGCTTATGACAGTTCGAATGCAAAATTATGTAGTTACCTTCCAGCACCAGATGTCCCAGGTAACCCTCAGATTGGAGAGTTAATATTAATAATAATAATAATGACGATAAACATAATAATAATAATAATAATAATAATAATAATAATAATATTAATAACGATAATAATAATAATAAAAATAATAATAATAATAATAATAATAATAATAATAATAATAACGATAATAATAATAATAATAATAATAATAATAATAATAATAATAATAATAATAATAATAATAACTATTATTATTATTGTTAACCAAATAATTACTTTTATTTCTGCAAAATACATGATATAACGAATACAGGCTTAGTAGACATTACTGGCAGACATTATAGTAAGTCTCTGATTAAACAGAACATTTTAGGCAGAAGGTGCAAGGTAACTAACACTCAGGTGCCTACTTAATGCTAGGTGATCAGAAGCAGAAGGTGGAAGGTAACTAACACCAAGGTACCTACTTAATTCTAAGTGACCAGGAGCAGCAAGTGTAAGGTGACTAACGCCTAGGTACCTACTTAATGCTAGGTGACTAGGAACAGCAGGTTCAATGTAACTAACACCCAGATACCTGTTTAATTCTAAGTGAAGAGGAACAGCAAGTGTAAGGTGACTAACACCTAGGTACCTACTTAATGTTGGGTGACCAGGAGCAAAAGGTATAAGGTAACTAACACCCAGGTACCTACATAATTCTAAGTAACCATAAGCAGTAAGTGCAAGGGACCAACACCTAGTCACCTACTTAATGCTAGGTGACCAGGAGCAGCAGGTGTAAGGAAACATGCTGAACGTCCCACCCCTGGCGGGGATCGATCCCGGACCCTCAGTGTGTGAGATGAAAATGCAACCAATTAAGCCATGCCCATCGTATATATGACCTTAGAGCAGTTAATTAAGCAAGAAAGGCGATCCTAGTCTGTACAAGAGGGAGCCACCATGTGTGCTGCTCGTCAGACTGGTGTTCTATACAGGAGAAGAATGAAATTATTCCTGTAGTGGCCACAGCCACGAATGTGCTGTCAGTGGCAGACGACTGACAGATATATTTTCTCATTGACAGAGATATAAAATGTTCTATTTTCGGACCAACCCTAACTTAGAAAACTCACCTAACCTAACTTAAATTAGCGTAAATTTTATTTTAGCTAAATTCGGCTATGTATAGCATAGGTCAGATTAAATTTATTTAATATTACTAGAAATCTATTACATATTTTTTTTGGTTATGTTCATATTAATTTCCGCTGATTTATTTCAAAACAAAAATTCATTATGCTAATTCGGCAAAGAACACCCTTGCCGAATAGGCCAAACTTCCCGGTACAGCACAACACACACACACCCACCCACCCACACACACACACACACACACACACACACACACACACACATACAACAGGCCTAGTGTCTAATAGACATGTGCCTAGGACAAAATGGTAACTATACACACATATATATATATATATATATATATATATATATATATATATATATGTCGTGCCGATTAGGTAAAACTTGCGATTTTGGCTTAAATAGCAACGCTCACCTTGCCATATAAGACAAGTGAAAATTTGTGTATGCAGTAATTTCGCCAAAATCATTCTGAACATAACGAAAAAAATATATTTCATTGTATTTGTTTATTATTAAATTAATGTTAACGTATCTAAAATATATTTAGTTGGGTTAGGCTAAATTAAATTGCGCTTATTGTAATAAGGTTAGGTAGGTTTTCAAAGTTTCTCTTGGTACAAAATTATAAATTCTTACATTAACATAAATGAAAAAAATATATCTTTAAACGTATAAGAGAAAATTTTAGAAAGGACTTAATTTTAGATGAGTTCTTGCTAATTGACCAGTTTTACCTAATCGGCACGACATATATATATATATATATATATATTATTACACCAAACGGGGAGTAGAATGAAATTACCTCAGAGGCACCCACACCACCGTATGTCCTCGGACTACAGTAAAACACCTTAGCTCTGCTGGGTGCGTGATTCTTGTAGGATTTGGTTTACCTATGGGTTAGAGCGTCATGTTGTTTTCGCTCACTATGAGGCGGGCGAAAACAACATGGGTTCGAGTCGTTGGCAGTTTGGAGGGACTTCTAATCTGTCGTATCTGAGTGCCTCTGCAAAGACAGTGATTATGTATGAGTGTGGTGAAAGTGTTGAATGATTATGAAAGTATTTTCTTTTTTGGGATTTTCTTTCTTTTTGGGTCACCCTGCCTCGGTTGGAGACTATCGGATGAGGTCCCGTGGCTCGGTTGACAACGCTCTTGCCTCACATGCAGAGTGTTCGTGGTTCAATCAACTACCAGGTGGAAACGTTGGGATGTTTCCTTACACCTACTGTCCCTTTTCACCTAGAAGTAGGTACCTGGGTGTTAGTCGACTGGTGTGGGTCCCATCCTGGGGCACAAAATTAAAAAAAAACAGTGGAATTAAGACAGTCCTCGATGACGCACCGGCTTTCTTGGGTATCCTGGGTGGCTAACCCTCTGGATTGAAAATCCGAGCAAATCTTGTCTTATCTTAACAAACTACCATTGGTGTTTGTCTTTCCCTTTATTTCTTCTGGTACTTTTCTTAACTGGTGCCTTAATTTATGGCCAGTTGCTATAAGTAGTTCATTTTTATCTGTGTTTCATAATATCGGAGCAAGTCCGGGGACATTTGTGTTATTTGGTTAAGTTACCTTGCGCTCTGTTTACATTGTTTACATTGGTGCTGCCATGCATGTACAGAGCTACCAGGTGGCGCTTGCTGCGTTTAGTGCTGGCCTGTTAATGCCCTCAACGCTTGTTAGGCGTTTGATGACGACATATACTTTGCAGTCCTTGCGCAGACTATGTCTACGGCACTGCTAGTGGATTGCTCGTTCTGGCATTGAATATCTTCGTACTTTAACTGATGCACACCTTCGTGAATTAATTCTCGACTAGCTAAGGTGTGATTCATCTAACGCTCATTCATCCAACGCTTCTCACTCCGTTTCCTTGCTCATAATGGTGCTGATAATACTACAGAATGTTTTCCTAATAATCCGCTAGTAATAAGGTCAAGTGGCGGTGGGCCGAGTTTAGCTCAGAATCCATCTGCTTCGTTGGTGTTTAAATAGGTGATGCTTACTTTTGAGCAGACGAGGGAGCAGTATGCTATTTTTAAGAACGAGTATGACAGGGAAAGGAGAGGAGACAGTAAGGATACAGTATCGTTAGTACTTCGTTTTTCTGAGCCAGAACCTGAGCAGTTTTCGAAATATTTGAAAATCATGCTCGAGCTCAGTAGTGGCCAGTACAGTATTGAGCGGCACTTGTTCACACAACGTTTTGTGGGAAGGCAGAGGAATTTATTCTGGTTTGGTTGGTGTGGTCTTCACTAATTTCAACGTTGTGAAGGCTACTGCGCTCAGTGCGTATCGATGTATCCTTGTTAAATACATACGAGGGTTTAGGTTGACCAGGCGTCAACCAGGGCAAGCTCCAATTCTAGTGAGTTGGAGCAATTAATTAAGCTGGACATTTTCCTAGAGTCGATTAGTCATGATGTTAACGTTTTCCTGGAGGGTCGCAGGTTCACTTCGGTTTTGGGGTTAACAAAATTGACCGACTCCTTCGAGGCCAACCATTACTTAAGTGAGAGAACCTATAAATTCTCTCACCCAACAGAACTGTAGTGATAAAAGATATCGAAGGAAGAGCTCATCAGGGCTAGTAAAAATACTGTCATAAACCCGGCCATCTTATCTAAGACTGTCTCTAACTCCAAAATCGGTCTCCTGAGTGTGGTAACTTTGGGACAACGAATATGTTCAACATACAGAAACCTGTAGAGATAATAAATACTCCCGTTTCCCACGACGAAGTGGATGCATATTTGACCTCCTACAGTGAAGACCAAGTGGCAATACAGGAGTCAGAACCTCTAGTAACAGATACAACTTCCAGGAATACCGGGGATCACTGCTCCATGCTACGAGATGGGATACTTCCTCCAATGACATTTTCTCAATAAATCTGTGTTCTTTAAGGTTTTGGTGAGGCATTAATATCAGTTCTCCTTCACATGATATTCATAGAATATAAATATTACACTGGTTTACAGCCAATTTGTTTTGGAAAGAAAACTGGTCATTTTTACTAATTTTGGGTCACTGACTATGGAAATGATGTTTAAAATTGCAAATTTTCCCATTTATGAGAATATAGACTCAGGCGGATTGCTGTTAGCTTTGGCTTGGGATGGAAGGAGAGTAAATAAACTACACAGAGTAAAGAATCTTGATTCAAACTGACAATGCATAATTATTTAAAAGAAATCATAAAATTTCCAATATTCCTCATCAGTAGGTCTTCATTTTTTTGAGCGGTGATCGGGACAGACTTGTTGGGTAACTCTAATGACAGAAATGGGATGAATCACTCAGAATTCAGGTAGTGCATCAGTCCACTAACAGGACTGCATCACTGCATCAGTCCACTAACAGGACTGCATCACTGCATCAGTCCACTAACAGGACTGCATCACTGCATCAGTCCACTAACAGGACTGCATCACTGCATCAGTCCACTAACAGGACTGCATCACTGCATCAGTCCACTAACAGGACTGCATCACTGCATCAGTCCACTAACAGGACTGCATCACTGCATCAGTCCACTAACAGGACTGCATCACTGCATCAGTCCACTAACAGGACTGCATCACTGCATCAGTCCACTAACAGGACTGCATCACTGCATCAGTCCACTCAGGACTCATCACTGCATCAGTCCACTAACAGGACTGCATCACTGCATCAGTCCACTAACAGGACTGCATCACTGCATCAGTCCACTAACAGGACTGCATCACTGCATCAGTTCATTCCCAGAAATCATACAGTGAACATGTGTCAAACTCATTTTTCATTTTGCTTTTAACTTTGATTTTTTTTCAGCCAAAGTTGGACAAGATGCTTCGTGATTGCTTGAACAATGCAAATAACATTTTGTGCTTGTTGAAAATTAACATTTTCACCGCAAAAGTGTCCTGGAACTGCCCTGATTAGAAAATCCTATCACATTTATTTTGTCTGTAAGACTGGAGATCAGGCCAAGAGCTGGGCATCATACATATGCTGCATTACTTGTGCAGCAAACCTTTGCTAGTAGTTGAATCTGAAAAGGAAATACATGGCTTTCGCAGTGCCAATGTTGTGGAGGGAGCCAAGAGATCTTGAAAGCAATAGTTACTTCTGCATGGTACCTGCAGTCAGGGAAGGTATTTGCAAGGAACAGACTGAACTGTACAATACCGTAATAAAGCTTCTGTTATATGCCCATAATTTACCGCGAAGAACAACCCATTCCTGAGCCCTCAAACTCATTCTCCCTTCAGTCAGAGGACGAGGAGGGTGACAATGCCTGGAAAATTTGAGTCTTCAACTTTACTAGACCCTGAATATGTTCATAACTTGATTTCTAAGCTGCACTTTGACTCAGAATGAAGTAAATGACTTTATCAAAGCTTTAGAACTGCTGAAGAGAAAGACAATTGTTGAGCTCCGGTTTGCAGCAGTGGATTCTCCTCACTGAAAATGTCTTTAAAGATACATTTCCTCCATCCGACCAACTGCGGTCAGTCAGCGATAAACATCTTAGTCGTGAAGAAATGCTACGTGTTAAAATTCAATGCACCATTGTAAACATAACACTGCTGGACAATAACATGATGCTTCAGAAATTGAATACAAGAGACAAGCAAAGAAGTGTTGGGCTGACTCAGAATATGTGAATTAACTACATATACAGGTATGTTACCAATATATAGTATACATCCAAACAGAATGTGTGCATCAGTTTCCTTGCAAAACTTTAGCTAATCGATTCTTACTATGGTCATATTCATTTTCATCACCCTAAAAACATTAAAGTGAAAAAAAAAAAAATTTCCCCGAAGTACAATTTGTTTTCAAAATTTGTAGATCAGTGTTATAATGGGTACCTGTATGTAGGAGTGTCAGGGAAATTCCCACGAAAGACGCACTCCTTTTAGTAGGTAATTATATTCTCTCTTCCTGACTGTGAACTGATCCTGTAGAAAACCCCGAAAGTTCTACGCCTGAGAAGTTCCAATTAAGGTTGTAACATGGGCGATGTCCAAGGGAAAATAAAAGTAGTGAGAATGCTGACTTTACCTAGGGAACTGAGTTAAATAAATTGTTTTGCGACGGGAACTGGCCTGGGCCTCGCAAATCAGTGAAAACTCCATGGTGAAACCTTCTTATTCCAGAGTGGCACGACTGCCAGATGCTCCCGCTTCCATGTCTGACAGAACAACTGGACCCTTAACTTCTGCCTTTAAGCCGTCGGTGTCTGAAGCCGAAGCCGAGTCACACTCTGCTTGTTACTTTCTTAATTGATCAGGCCCCAGTAATTGACCTGATTCCAACGATTCCAATTTTTAGTATTTTCATCTACTCAGACTAAACTTATAATGTATCAGCCTTCTTGCAGAAGCCATCATCATCATCATTAAAATTTTAATGGATACCAGAAGAAGCATTCCTTAGTTATTAAATGTAAATGAGTCTGGTCATGGACCAGACAGCGGGGCGTTGACCCCCGAAACATCCTCCAGGTATCACTATTTATTCAATAAAATTATCATATTGAGATTTTGCTTTCCGGATATCACCTCAGTGGTGAGAATTTCAAACCGATCACACGAGTCATTCTCCAGTTATGGCACAGACTCTAACTAGTCCATGTTTTCCTATTTTGCTACATCAACAAATTTGCCTGCACATAAACAAAACTTAATGGCTACTGTGCTGGACTTGAGATGAATTAGCTATTAATTATTGAAGCCGTTAAGAAGTAAACCGAAACCTTATTTAACTTGATTTATTGGGAGTAATATTTTTACATTTTTTTTATAGTAAAACTTGTCAAATCTGGACCTTTACACTTAAATTTCACTCTCCGCCATCATCGAATTTCGAGGCATCTTATTTTTTAACATTTGAAGTTACGCTACTGGTGGTATTGGAAGTTATGTGAGTCTTTCCAGGATGCTGTGAAAGAATTAAATATCTTTGGTCATAAAGTATATGTATAAGAAAATTGTTTCTAGACACTGACTCTACTTACAGTACGCCACCATTGAAATTTTGAAGGAGGGTGGATGAACGCTTCTCTAGTTATGGGCAAAATAAAAATGAAAAAATACAGGAAGACAAAAAAAAAAAAAAAAACAGGTAACTTCTTGCAGGTCTCCCTTCATGGATACCTGATAATCATCCCAGGCCAAAATAATGGGGTCCATCCCAGAGCAAAGGGCGCTGCAACTTACTCCACTCACCGGCTGGTCACAGACTAACACTTCTCCAACAAGATCCTCCAACTCACAATACCTTGTTTCTCAGCATTTTACAGGAGTTCATAAATATCACTAGAAGAGCTAATTGCCTGTTCCTAACCATTGACAGTCACAACATGGTCATTTATAACATCTAACACAATCATAATAAAGAAAATATATTTAAGCCTCCAACATTTATACAAGGTATTTTTAAACAATAAATATTTCTCTTACATTATGGGCATTTAATTTTTATGCTAAACTGTTGTATAAGAATCAGAGAATTCTGAACGTACATAATTACTCATCCAAAACAAATACTGATCATTAAACTAAAAAATGGACTGTTTCTAGCCCTCCCCATCCTTTCCCCTGAAAAATCCAACACACTCATTCCTTACTGAATCCGCTAAATTTTCATAATTAAATTAGTTTACGTAAATAGCTTAGCATAAAAAACAAGAATTTTGAATCCCCATCAATGGAAACAACTCAGGTGTATTGAGTGTGAGTAACCCTGGAAGTCAAGCTGCTCAATGAATAGAGATTCTCTTAAAATAAATTTCATCATAATTACTTAATATTAATTTCCCATCTCCTAAGCTACCTCACATTTCTCCATGTTATCAAATTATAAAAGTCTGGGTGACGGAATTATATTAAAAATAACTTGTACATTTATATCCAAACCCCATGCCGATACACTATAATAATTTTATTAATATTTTAAAATCAATGCAATTAGCCTTGAGAAATCACCCGCAGGAGAAATATCAACTTTTCTGCAATATCCGAAATCCTTATTAAATATGTAAAAAAGATAGATGTATTTCTCCCCACACGAAAAATATAGAGAAGGGAACCCCCTTATCTGTGGGAAGTTAATGTATGCATCCATATCAAACTATTTTATATATATATATATATATATATATATATATATATATATATATATATATAAAATATATATAATATATATATAAATATATATATATATATATATATATATATATATATATATATATATAAAATATATATATATATATATATATATATATAGAAAAGATCCATAAACAGGTGATATCATAATATGGAAAACAACTACTATGAAAATAGAGGAATTCCAAGCGCCTTCGTGACTACTCACATTATCAAGGAACTATGAGTTCACAACTCAAGGTTGAGGGACTGATCACCTCAAACTCCTGTTCTTCACGATTCTCCTTTGTGTAGACTGATGAAACCACTGTATGGCGAAACGTTTCCTCAATAAAGATACCAAAGTGTTGCATATGTGTCTAATTTACCAACTCGTTGGTTCTCTGAACCATTCATCTACATCCTGTCTGACACAGCAGCATCTTGGTATCTTAATACAGGGAATTCTTCGCTTGCCTAACCCTTGGGAACGACCTACTTCCACATTGGTTAAATGTGACACCTCCTACGACTGCTGCACCTGCCTACAGTATATAAGATACCTCTTCGCAGATATGCTGTATTCTATTCAAAATTTATGGACTGACAACATCGACTCAAGGTTGAAGAACTGACCACCTCAAACATATTACATCACACATATATGTATTGTTATTTGCAAAAATATATGCATACAGAGAGAGCAAGTGACTGATGAAGCCACTATGTGGCGAAACGTTTCCTCAATAAAGATACCCAAGTGTTGCATATGTGTCTAATTTACCAACTCGTCGGTTCTCTAATGCTATATTTATGTTGTTTTAATCTTAGTTCAAGACTTTTACCAGTTTGACCGTAATAAACTTTTTCGCACATTTTACAAGGAATCTTATAGACACATCCGTCTAAAATATGCGATAAAGTTTATTACGGTCAAACTGGCAAAAGTCTTGAACTAACAGCCAGGTTGCATCCAACATTTCTAAAGTATTTGCACAAGCTAACACTAGAGTCGCCATCGCTTCCAGTACTTCTATTAAGGATCTAACCAAGACTAAATCCAAGCACCATGAACCAGTCAACGCAGGGTCTACTATACCCTGTGGAGGCTGCGACAGAATTATGTAGGAGAAACAGCAAGGAACTCGAAACACGCATCAATGAACACATTAATGCATGCAGAAACGATAACCTGAACAACGCCTGCGTACAACACCGAAATTCCAACAATCATCTCATGAAATTCAAAGACGCCCGACTAGTAATCAAAGAAACTAATTTCCGTAGACGCAAATGCATTGAATCAGCACTTATCTCTGTTTCTAACACAATTAAACAAAACAAGGCAGCTTCACCATCTCTGAAGTCTTAGAAAGAATCCTCCTGAAAACAGTAAACCCTACCATCACATAGTCTCTCCTGCAATTCAACACAAGCACATCGTAGATGTGGAACACTCTACAGGCCTTCGATATTTCAACCCTCCAGAAATATTTGTCTAACCTATTTTTTATACTACCCTAGTATTTGTTTTATCACCTTTTACTCATGTGCATATTGATTGTTCTACCTTATTGTATTACTACTACTACTACTACTAATATCACTACTACTACTGTACTTAACATATTGTCGGTAATTCTACCAATATTATTACATGATGTATGATGCCCCTTTATAAGCCTTCTTGTTATGTTTTGTTTTATAGTTCTTTGATAATTTGAGTAGTCACGAAAGCGCTTGGAATTTCTCTATTTTTTCATAGTGGTTGTCTTGCATATTTTGATATCACCTGTTTACTGTTATCTTGTTGCATATACATACATACATTTTTTATTAACACATCGGCCGATTTCCACCAAGGCAGGGTGGCCGAAAAAGAAAACTTTCATCATCATTCACTCCATCACTGTCTTGCCAGAGAGGTGCTTTACACAACAGTTATAAAACTGCAAAATTAACACCCCTCCTTCAGAGTGCAGACACTGTACTTCCCATCTCCAGGACTCAAGTCCGGCCTGCCGGTTTCCTGAATCCCTTCATAAATGTTACTTTGCTCACACTCAACAGCACGTCAAATATTAAAAACATTTGTCTCCATTCACTCCTATCAAATACGCTCCCCATGCTTGCTGGAAGTCCAAGCCCCTCGCACACAAAAAGTCCTTTACCTCCCCCCAACCTTTCCTAGGCGACCCCTACCCGCCTTCCCTCCACTACAGATTTATACACCTCGGGAGTTATTCTGTCTCGTTCCATTCTCTCTACATGTCCGAACCACCTCAATAACCCCTCCTCAGCTCTCTGGATAATAGTTTTGGTAATCCCGCACCTCCTTCTAATTTCCAAACTCCGAATTCTCTGCATTATATTCATTTCCACACATTGACCTCAGACATGACATCTCCACTGCCTCCAGCCTTCTCCTCGTTGCAACATTCATCACCCATGCTTCACACCATATAAGAGTGTTGGTATAACTATACTTTCCTACATTCCCTCTTTACTTCCATGGACAAAGTTCTTTGTCTCCACAGACTCAAGTGCTCCACTCACCCTTTTTCCCCCATCAATTCTATGATTCACCTCATCCTTCATAGACCCATCTGCTGACATGTCCACTCACAAATATCTGATACATTCACCTCCTCCATACTCTCTCCTCCAATCTGATATCCAATTTTTCGTCACCTAATCTTTTTTTTATCCTCATCACCTTACTCTTTCCTATATTCACTTTCAATTTTCTTCTTTTACACACCCTACCAAATTCATCCACCAACCTCCCAAATTCTCTTCAGAATCTCCAAAGCACAGTGTCATCAGCAAAAGCAACTGTGACAACTCCCACTTTGTATTTAATTCTTTATCTTTTAACCCCACACCTCTTGCCAAGACCCTCTATTCACTTCTCTTACAACCATCTATAAATATATGAACAACCACGGTGACATCACATCCTTGTCTAAGGCCCACTTTTACTGGGAAATAGTCCCTTCCCTCCTACACACTCTAACTTGAGCCTCACTGTCCTCATAAAAACTCTTCACTGCTTTCAGTAACCTACCTCCTATTCCTTACACCTGCAACATCTGCCACATTGCCCCCTATCCACCCTATCATAGCCTTTTCCAAATCCATAAATGCCACAAAACCTCTTTACCCTTATCCAATGACTGTTCACCTATATGTTTCACTATAAACACTTGGTCTACAAACCCCTACCTTTCCTAAAGCCTCCTTGTTCATCTGCTATCCTGCTTTCTGTCTTACTTTAATTCTTTCAATAATAACTCAAGCATACACTTTACCAGGTACACTCAACGACTTATTCCTATAATTTTGCACTCTCTTTTGTCCCCTTTGCCTTTATACAAAGGAACAATACACGCTGTCTGCCAATCCCTAGGTACCTTACCCTCTTCCATACATTTATTAAATAATAGCACTAACCACTCCAAAACTATATCCCACCTGCTTTTACATTTCTATCTTTATCCCATCAATCCCAGCTGCCTTACCCCTTCATTCTACCCACTGCCTCACGAACTTCCCCACACTCACAACTGGCTCTTCCACAATCCTACAAGATGTTATTCCTCCTTGCCCTATACACGAAATCACACCTTCCCTGTCTTCATCAACATTTAACAACTCCTCAAAATATTTCCTCCATCTTCCCGATACTTCTAACTCTCCATTTAATAACTCTCCTTCCTATTTTTAACTGTCAAATCCATTTGTTCCCTAGGCTTCCTCAACTTATTAATCTCACTCCAAAACTTTTTCTTATTTTCAACAAAATTTGTTGATAACATCTCACCCACTCTCTCATTTACTCTTTTACAATTTATAATTTTTGTACCAAGAGAAACTTTGAAAACCTACCTAACCTTATTACAACAAGCGCAATTTAATTTACCCTAACCCAACTAAATATATTTTAGATACGTTAACATTAATTTAATAATAAACAAACACAATTAAATATATTTTTTCGTTATGTTCAGAATGATTTTGGCGAAATTAATGCATACACAAATTTTCACTTGTCTTATATGGCAAGAAGAGCGTTGCTATTTAATCCAAAATCGCAAGTTTTACCTAATCGGCACGACATATATATATATATATATATATATATATATATATATATATATATATATATATATATATATATATATATTTAGGTAGTAGGTTGGTAAACAGTAACCGCCCAGGGAGGTACTACCGCCTTGCCAAGTGAGTGTCAAACGAAAGCCTGTAATTGTTTTACATGATGGTAGGATTGCTGGTGTCTTTTTTCTGTCTCATAAACATGCAAGATTTCAGGCATGTCTTGTTACTTCTACTTACACTTAGGTCACATTACACATTCATGTACAAGCATATATATACACACCCCTCTGGGTTTTCTTCTATTTTCTTACTAGTTCTTGTTCTTATTTTCTCTTATCTCCATGGGGAAGTGGAACAGAATTCTTCCTCCGTAAGCCATGCGTGTCGTAAGAGTCGACTAAAATGCCGGGAGCAAGGGGCTAGTAACCCTTCTCCTGTATACATTACTAAAGTTAAAAAGGGAAACTTTTGTTTTTCTCTTTGGGCCACCCCGCCTTGGTGGGAAGCGGCCGATTTGTTGAAAGAAGAATATATATATATATATATATATATATATATATATATATATATATATATATATATATATATATATATATATATATATATATATATATATATATATATATATATATATATACTGCCGATTAGGTAAACTGTCAATTAGCAAGAACTCATCTAAAATTAAGTCCTTTCTAAAATTTTCTTTATACGTTTAAAGATATATATTTTTCATTTATGTTAATGTAAGAATTTATAATTTTGTACCAAGAGAAACTTTGAAAACCTACCTAACCTTATTACAACAAGCGCAATTTAATTTAGCCTAACCCAACTAAATATATTTTAGATACGTTAACATTAATTTAATCATAAACAAACACAATGAAATATATTTTTTCGTTATGTTCAGAATGATTTTGGCGAAATTATTGCATACACAAATTTTCACTTGTCTTATATGGCAAGAAGAGCGTTGCTATTTGTTAAATCGAAGTTTACCTAATCGGCACGACATATATATATATATATATATATATATATATATATATATATATATATATATATATATATATATATATATATATATATATATATATAGTCGTGCCGATTAGTAAAACTGGTCAATTAGCAAGACCTCATCTAAAATTAAGACCTTTCTAAAATTTTCTCTATACGTTTAAAGATATATTTTTTCATTTATGTTAATGTAAGAATTTATAATTTTGTACCAAGAGAAACTTTGAAAACCTACCTAACCTTATTACAACAAGCGCAATTTAATTTACCCTAACCCAACTAAATATATTTTAGATACGTTAACATTAATTTAATAATAAACAAACACAATTAAATATATTTTTTCGTTATGTTCAGAATGATTTTGGCGAAATTAATGCATACACAAATTTTCACTTGTCTTATATGGCAAGAAGAGCGTTGCTATTTAATCCAAAATCGCAAGTTTTACCTAATCGGCACGACATATATATATATATATATATATATATATATATATATATATATATATATATATATATATATATATATTTAGGTAGTAGGTTGGTAAACAGTAACCGCCCAGGGAGGTACTACCGCCTTGCCAAGTGAGTGTCAAACGAAAGCCTGTAATTGTTTTACATGATGGTAGGATTGCTGGTGTCTTTTTTCTGTCTCATAAACATGCAAGATTTCAGGCATGTCTTGTTACTTCTACTTACACTTAGGTCACATTACACATTCATGTACAAGCATATATATACACACCCTCTGGGTTTTCTTCTATTTTCTTACTAGTTCTTGTTCTTATTTTCTCTTATCTCCATGGGGAAGTGGAACAGAATTCTTCCTCCGTAAGCCATGCGTGTCGTAAGAGTCGACTAAAATGCCGGGAGCAAGGGGCTAGTAACCCTTCTCCTGTATACATTACTAAAGTTAAAAGGGAAACTTTTGTTTTTCTTTGGGCCACCCCGCCTTGGTGGGAAGCGGCCGATTTGTTGAAAGAAGAATATATATATATATATATATATATATATATATATATATATATATATATATATATATATATATATATATGTCGTGCCGATTAGGAAAAACTGGTCAATTAGCAAGAACTCATCTAAAATTAAGTCCTTTCTAAAATTTTTTTTTATACGTTTAAAGATATATATTTTTCATTTATGTTAATGTAAGAATTTATAATTTTGTACCAAGAGAAACTTTGAAAACCTACCTAACCTTATTACAACAAGCGCAATTTAATTTAGCCTAACCCAACTAAATATATTTTAGATACGTTAACATTAATTTAATCATAAACAAACACAATGAAATATATTTTTTTCGTTATGTTCAGAATGATTTTGGCGAAATTATTGCATACACAAATTTTCACTTGTCTTATATGGCAAGAAGAGCGTTGCTATTTAAGCCAAAATCGCAAGTTTTACCTAATCGGCACGACATATATATATATATATATATATATATATATATATATATATTTCCTTGTTAAATTAAATAGCTTAGCTCATTCTATAAATTTTACTGTTGAATTCGAAGTAAATAACTCATTGCCCTTCCTAGATGTGTTTATTATTAAGGGTAACATTGAATTTAAATTCAAAATTACAGAAAACCTACAAATAATTGTTCCTATGTACACTATTACTCTTCACATCAAGATAGAGTTAAAGTGTCGGTTTTTTCTTCAATGTTTTTGAGAGCTTTACGTATTTGTAGTCCAGAGTTCATAGATGAAGAAATCTCTAAAATTTATGAAATAGCTAATGATTTAAAATACCCAAGAAACATAATTGATAAATCTTTTAAAATAGCTAGGAATACTTTTTACAATCCAAAAAGGGACAACCAACCTTATTCAACCAAAAATATGTTGGTTCTAACTTACCATGAAAACTTGGTTGATATGCCTTCATTTCTTAAGAATTTTAATATCAAAGTTGTATTTAAAAATCTTGATACAGTAAAAAGACTTTTGATAAAAAATTCCCCCCAAAATGCTGACGGATGTCTATAAGATTCCCTGTAAAATATGCGATAAAGTTTATTATGGTCAAACTGGTAAAAGTCTTGAACTAAGATTAAAACAACATAAATATAGCATTAGAACTGGACAAGATTCTAATGCTCTATTTATTCATGTGAGAGACTTTAACCATCCAATTGATTTTCAAAATGCTGAGAAGGTTGTATCAAGCAAGTCCATGGTTGAGAGGAATATAATAGAATCATGTTTCATTAAAAGCAGTTTTGAAAATAATATGAATATTTCTTTTGGTTTGTATAAATTGGATTCATTTATAATTAATAAAATTTGGGAAGAATTTAATGATAAATTGGACTAATCTTAATTCTTGGGAAGAGTTTCAGGTCCTTTCTTATTTTCCTCTTCACAGAGTCGTGAGATGTTACGCTACTGTGAGGTATTGTCTTTGTTAG
Source organism: Cherax destructor (assembly GCA_009830355.1). Lineage (NCBI taxonomy): Eukaryota > Metazoa > Arthropoda > Malacostraca > Decapoda > Parastacidae > Cherax > Cherax destructor. The sequence continues at coordinate 52,144 of WNWK01005686.1, read as the reverse complement.
TGTGATGTGACTGTGAGGTGTATTCTGCCTCTTTATAAGCCTTCTTCTCACGTTTCCTTTTATAGTTCCTTGATAATGTGAGTAGTCACGAAAGCGCTTGGAATTCTTCTATTTTTTCATAGTGGTTGTCTTGCATATATATATATATATATATATATATATATATATATATATATATATATATATATATATATATATATGTCGTGCCGATTAGGTAAAACTTGCGATTTTGGCTTAAATAGCAACGCTCACCTTAAATTGAGCTTGTTGTAATAAGGTTAGGTAGGTTTTCAAAGTTTCTCTTGGTACAAAATTATAAATTCTTACAAAATCATAAATGAAAAAAATATATCTTTAAACGTATAAGAGAAAATTTTAGAAAGGACTTAATTTTAGATGAGTTCTTGCTAATTGACCAGTTTTACCTAATCGGCACGACATATATATATATATAAATATATATATATATATATATATATATATATATATATATATATATATATATATATATATATATATATATATATATGTCGTGCCGATTAGGTCAAACTTGCGATTTTGGCTTAAATAGCAACGCTCACCTTGCCATATAAGACAAGCGAAAATTTGTGTATGTAATAATTTCGCCAAAATCATTCTGAACCTAACAAAAAATATATATTTCATTGTGTTTGTTTATTATTAAATTATTGTTAACGTATCTAAAATATATTTAGTTGGTTTTAGGCTAAATTAAATAGCGCTTGTTGTAATAAGGTTAGGTAGGTTTTCAAAGTTTCTCTTGGTAGAAAATTATAAATTTTTACATTAACATAAATGAAAAAAATATATCTTTAAACGTATAAGAGAAAATTTTAGAAAGGACTTAATTTTAGATGAGTTCTTGCTAATTGACCAGTTTTACCTAATCGGCACGACATATATATATATCATATATATATATATATATATATATATATATATATATATATATATATATATATATATATATATATATATGTCGTGCCGATTAGGTAAAACTTGCAATTTGGCTTAAATAGCAACGCTCATCTTGCCATATAAGACAAGCGAAAATTTGTGTATGCAATAATTTCGCAAAATCAATCTGAACCTAACGAAAAAATATATTTCATTGTGTTTGTTTATTATTAAAACATTGTTAAAGTATCTAAAATATATTTAGTTGGGTTAGGCTAAATTAAATTGCGCTTGTTGTAATAAGGTTAGGTAGGTTTTCAAAGTTTCTCTTGGTACAAAATTATAAATTTTTACATTAACATAAATGAAAAAATATATCTTTAAACGTATAAGAGAAAATTTTAGAAAGGACTTAATTTTAAATGAGTTCTTGCAAATTGACCAGTTTTACCTAATCGGCACGATATATATATATATATATATATATATATATATATATATATATATATATATATATATATATATATATATATATATATATATATATATATATATATATATACTATACGTATATATATATGTGTGTGTGCAGAGAAAGATCTCAGTCAGCAGGAGTCGATACTGCTACTGGGACGAACAAGATTCCAAGGCAGCCCCTCTCATCCACTCGGCCACACAAATACCACATAAGCTGGGCAGGCTGGTTCACAAGCCATGTTTCTTTTTCCCAGCCTGGGCACGTCAGTGAGCTTCAAGCATGGATTCAAGCTATTTCAATCTCCTCCTGTATGTTCTGACCTCACAAGCGATTTTTTATAACAATGCACCACGCAGAAACAAGCGGGTATATGCAGAGTAAGATCGCAGTCAGCAGGACCCGATACTGCTACTGAGACGGACGGACTGATTTCTATATATTTTCCTAAACTTATTATAGACCCTTTCCTCTAGATTATTTTAAATTCCTCAGGGTGTGCTGTCTTAAACAATAATAATTACTTTCCCTTGCAACTCTGGAGGCTGGGTTCTCGTAGCGCCATGTGGTGAATGACGGTATCAGGTGTATCGTCAAATGCTGTTAAATCCGAGTCCGAACCTCATACAGTATTTGAAACCCTTAGTGGACTGATGCAATATTGCATGATCCCTTTTCGGACTAGTACATATTGGAGTGAGGAGAATTGTATTTGCAGATTTAGATATATGAGTATATTTTGAAAATATTTTCAAACATATTAAAATACTATGGTGTTACAGAGATTTAATAGTGTAATATTAACAGCTAAACTAGTGAGAATATTCTTAGATTCTGCAAATTTGCATCGGACACATCTAGCTGTTTTGCTGATCTTATAATCTTACTGATAATCTGGAAAAAAATATCTATGTTCAGAAATAACTTTAAATAGCTGTAATTAATGTATTAAAAAAAGTTATTAGTTATACTTGTCTCCAGACAGACGCCGCTAGTGTAGATTTGGGAGAGATGATGTTGCAGTGCGATGATGATACCCATTTTTATGTCTCTTTTTTGGCCAACAAGAAACTTATGTGTGAGTTACGGTGTTCACTATTGATAAATAATATTATACCTTTACCTGGTAACTGACTGACAAATTTGCAACTTCAAATTCTAAATCTCTCGAACCTTTTAAGTAGGAGAGTCACCTTGATGCTGTTCCATGTTAGCACACAGAAAAAAAAATTAACAAAATGGAAATTACACCGTTTAGTAACAATTTGAACTTTGCTCTAAGGAAGATTCACCACCATTGAAAATTTGAAGCCCAGCTCAACAGGTGTTCTCAAGTTATCGCCCAGAACCTGATGCAAACTTTTCATGTAGTATTAATATTGATCAGTTTTACCAAAATAACAGCGAAATAATAATCTGAATCTTCCTCTATGTAAAATGTACCAACGCTAAACGTTTGAAGCTGATCAGAAGAATCAGTCTCAAATTATCGGAAGTTAACCTTACAGAATGGAAAAAGAGAAAACGTACAATAAGAGCTACGGGAGAGGGAGAAAAGGTTAAGGAGGTTTGTCTAATATATTCAAAACTTCTTTGGAAAAATAAAAGGCTGAGGTACTTGGAGTAACTATATTGAGAAGGATTTATCAGACTTAATGTTTTTCTATGGTTATGGGATACAAGAGAGGTATCCCATATGTCACATACAAGCAATCCCCGTACCTTAAATCATACGACAGACATAATAGCTGCATCTTTACATCTCAATAGACCAGAGATCTATAACTCAATGTTCACAAGGAGCCCTGGAGCTCAAAATCAACCTTTTCAAGTGGCACTACAGAATTTGCTTAATGCACTCGTGAAGTCTAGCACTTGTTGCTTAAAACGCACAAAAGGCCCAAGAGCTGTTGATTAACATTTTATAGAGACACAGGAAGACCCTAACAAAGAACAGATGTTGATCATACATGACGAAGCAGAGGAGATGAAACTCAGTGAAATTCTTTTACAATATGAGATAAATTAGATGAAACTTCATATGGAACTTTCCATGGAGTTTTATGCTAATTTTTACTACAACATTGGTGAGTAGGATATGCAATTTTGTTAATTACATTTGCAAATAGAATTCTACAAAGTCTAATAAAAGTCTTACCACTTCTTTGGGGCAAAATACACCAGAGCTAAAATTCTGTAGCTAATACAATATACCAATTTGCTTAATAAAATGGGCACATTGGCACTTGTAAAGTCCAAAATCAATCCAATATTTACAGTAAGTACGAAACATCATTTCCGGGTGTTGAAGCCTATCATATGAGGCATACTCAATTGATTATAAAAAACTAATATACCAACATGTTAAATAATACTTAAAAATTATCAGACACACAGATTAATAACAATGTGAATATTCCTTTAAAGGAAAACACCAGTTCAGAAAGTCTGTAGCAGATCAGAAGACATTCTTCATATCTCTCACAGAAACCAGTAATTCCGTTTTTTGTTTTAATTATGTTTATAAAGGGGGTAAGGCAGCTGGGATTGATGAGATAAAGATAGAAATGTTAAAAGCAGGTGGGGATATAATTTTGAAGTGGTTGGTGCTATTATTTAATAAATGTATGGAAGAGGGTAAGGTACCTAGGGATTGGCAGAGAGCGTGTATTGTTCCTTTGTATAAAGGCAAAGGGGACAAAAGAGAGTGCAAAAATTATAGGGGAATAAGTCTGTTGAGTGTACCTGGTAAAGTGTATGGTAGAGTTATTATTGAAAGAATTAAGAGTAAAACAGAAAGCAGGATAGCAGATGAACAAGGGGGCTTTAGGAAAGGTAGGGGGTGTGTAGACCAAGTGTTTACAGTGAAACATATAGGTGAACAGTATTTGAATAAGGGTAAAGATGTTTTTGTGGCATTTATGGATTTGGAAAAGGCGTATGATAGGGTAGATAGGGGGGCAATGTGCCAGATGTTGCAGGTGTATGGAATAAGAGGAAGGTTACTGAAAGCAGTGAAGAGTTTTTATGAGGATAGTGAGGCTCAGGTTAGAGTGTGGAGGAGGGAAGGGACTATTTCCCAGTAAAAGTGGGCCTTAGACAAGGATGTGTGATGTCACCGTGGTTGTTCAATATATTTATAGATGGGGTTGTAAGAGAAGTGAATGCGAGGGTCTTGGCAAGAGGTGTTGGGCTAAAAGATAAAGAAGCAAATACAAAGTGGGAGTTGTCACAGTTGCTTTTTGCTGATGACACTGTGCTTTGGGAGATTCTGAAGAGAAGTTGCAGAGGTTGGTGGATGAATTTGGTAGGGTGTGTAAAAGAAGAAAATTGAAAGTGAATATAGCAAAGAGTAAGGTGATGAGGATAACAAAAAGAATAGGTGACGAAAGATTGGATATCAGATTGGAGGGAGAAGTATGGAGGAGGTGAATGTATTCAGATATTTGGGAGTGGACATGTCGGCGGATGGGTCTATGAAGGATGAGGTGAATCATAGAATTGATGAGGGGAAAAGGGTGAGTGGAGCACTTCGGAGTCTGTGGAGACAAAGAACCTTGTCCATGGAAGTAAAGAGGGAATGTATGAGAGTATAGTTATACCAACGCTCTTATATGGGTGTGAAGCATGGGTGATGAATGTTGCAACGAGGAGAAGGCTGGAGGCAGTGGAGATGTCATGTCTGAGGTCAATGTGTGGTGTGAATATAATGCAGAGAATTCGGAGTTTGGAAATTAGGAGGAGGTGCGGGATTACCAAAACGATTGTCCGGAGAGCTGAGGAGGGGTTTTGAGGTGGTTTGGACATGTAGAGAGAATGGAACGAGACAGAGTGACTTCGAGAGTGTATAAATCTGTAGTGGAGGGAAGGCGGGGTAGGGGTCGGCCTAGGAAAGGTTGGAGGGAGGGGTAAAGGAAGTTTTGTGTGCGAGGGCTTGGACTTCCAGCAAGCATGTGTGAGCGTATTTGATAGGAGTGAATGGAGGCATATGGTTTTTAATACTTGACGTGCTGTTGGAGTGTGAGCAAAGTAACATTTATGAAGTGATTCAGGGAAACCGGCAGGCCGGACTTGAGTTCTGGAGATGGGAAGTACAGTGTCTGCACTCTGAAGGAGGGGTGTTAATGTTGCAGTTTTATAACTGTAGTGTAAAGCACCCTTCTGGCAAGACAGTGATGGAGTGAATGATGATGAAAGTTTTTCTTTTTCGGGCCACCCGGACTTGGTGGGAATCGGCCGATGTGTTAATAAAAATAAAATAAATTACCAAAATGGGGGGAAAAAAAATTATGACTCTTCCCTCTTCGTTAGGTGCACCAGCGTTTGAAGTTCGAAAATGTTCATAAGCCACGCAGCCTAATAACAAGTGGAATCTTTCCAAGTGCACCAGCGTAGAAAGTTTGAAGCCAATCAGAAGAAACTCTCTTAACATATCGATCGGAAGAGCGATGTGTTAAGAGAAAAAAGTCTCCATGAAAAATCCTGGAGAGACGTAGTAGGGCACCGAGAGATACGGAGCTCAGACAGTTTACACACATATACAGATATACAGAATGCAGATACAATAATATAGTGACAAAGAAAACAGATATACAGGAAAGAGAGATAGGAAGAGAGAGAGACAGACAGACAGACTAACAGAACTTAGAAAGCCACAAAATACAGAGAAACACATAACGGAAAGACAGTACACAGAAAAGAAAACAAAGATGAAGACACACACACACATATACACAGAACCGACTGTACACAGAAATACAAAATGCACATAATACACTGGGTGACACAGAACACATAGAAAGAGAGAAACGGAGCTGATAAAGCTACATAGCTCCTCAGACAGGCAACACAGATTAAGAAAACAGATCGAGACACAAAAAAGGGAGGAAGAAAACAGAGACAGAGAACATATAGAGAGTGAACACAGATATACAGAAAATACAGAGAGACAGAACATAGAGAAACGGAACACAAAGAGACAAAGAACGAAAACAGAACACAAATAAAAAATAGCACAACGTTACACAGAGACACATCATTCACATAGTACACAGCGTGGAACACTGAGATAGAGAAAACAGATACATAATTAAGGGACAGAGAACACAGAGAGACAGAACAAAGAGAGACAGAACACAGAGAGACACAGAACATAGAGAGACACAGAACAAAAAGAGACAGAGAACACAGACGCAGAACACACAGATACACAGAACTAAGACACAGAACATAGACAAAGAAAGACACAGAACACAGAAAGACACAGAACACAGAGACACAAAATACAGAGGGACACAGAACACAGAAAGAAACATAATATAGAGGAACACTGGACACAAAAACACAGAATACAGAGAGACACAGAAGACAAAGCAGAGAGAGAGAGACAGAACACAGAGGGATACAGAACTCAGAGGGATACAAAAAGACACAGAGCACAGAGACAAAACGCAGAGTGACAAAGAACACAAAGAGACACAGAACACATGCACAGAACACAGAGAGACACAGAACACAGAGGTACACAGAACAGAGAGGGATACAGAACACAGAGGGACACAGAAAAACACAGAACACAGAGGGACACAGAAAGACTCAGAACACAGACACAGAATACAGACAGACACGGAGCACATAGAGACACAGAACAGAGACAGACACAGAACACAGTAAGATACAGAAAACAGAGAGACACAGAAAGACACAGAACACAGAGACATAGAACACAGAGAGACACAGAGCACAGAGACACGAAACACAGAGGCAAAGAATACGGAGAGACCCAGAACCCAGAGAGACGCAGAACAGAGGCACAGAACAGAGACAGACACAGAACACAGAGAAACACAGAACACAGAGAGACACAAGCACAGAAAATAGACCTAGAAAGACAAAGAACACAGAGAGACTCAGAAAGACAAGGAACACAGAAAGACACAGAACACAGAAAGACACAGAACACAGAGGGACACAAAGACACATAACACATATGGACACAAAACACAGAGACACAGAGTACACAGACCAGAGAGGGATACAGAACACAGAGAGACACAGAAAGACTCAGAACACAGACACGGAACACATAGAGACGCAGAACAGAGATAGACACAGAACACAGAAAGATACAGAAAACAGAGACACAGAAAGACACATAACACAGAGAGACACAAGCATAGAAAACAGAGAGACTCAGAAAGACAAAGAACACAGAAAGACACAGAACACAGAAGGACACAAAGACACATAACACATATTGACACAGAACACAGAGACACAAAACACAGAGGTACACAGAACAGAGAGGGATGCCGAACACAGAGGGACACAGAAAGACACAGAACACAGAAAGACATGGAACACAGAGGGACAAAGAACACAGAGAGGCACAGAACACAGAGATACACAGAACACAGAGAGACACAGAGCACAGCGAGACACAAAACACTGATACAGAGAGACACAGAACAAAGACACAGAGCAAAGAGAGACACAGAACACAGAGAGTCACAAAAGACAGAGTGATACAGAATACAGGACACAGAAAAACATAGAACACAGAGAGACCAAGAACCCAGAGGGACACAGAAAACAGACACAGAAGACAGAAAGACAAAACACAGAAAGACACAGAACACACAGATACACAGAACACAGAGGGACAAATAACACAAAAAGACACAGAACATAGAAGCATACAAAACATATAGGGACACAGAAAGACACAGAACACAGAGGAATACAGAACACAGAGGGACACAGAATACAGAGAGACACAGAACACATAGAGACACAGAAAGATACAGAAAATAGAGGGACACAGAAATACAAGAACACAGAGACATAGAACACAGAGAGACATAGAACACAGAGAGACACAGAGCACAAAGAGACACGAAACACAGAGGACAAAGAACACAGAGGACAAAGAACACAGAGAGCACAGTATACAGAGAGACACAGAACAGAGAGAGACACAGAACACAGAGGGACAGAGAAAACCACAGAACATAGAGAGACCAAGAACCCAGAGTGACACAGAACACAGTGAGACACAGAACATAGAGAGACGCAGAACACAGATAGACACAGAACACAGAGATACACAGAACACAGAGAGACAAAGAACGCAGGGTCACAGAACACAGAGAGACACAGAACACAGGTAGACATAGAACAAAGAGGGACACATAACATAGAGAGACAAAACACAGGGACACAGATCACAGAGGGACACAGAATACATAAAGACATAGAAAACAGGGAGACACAGAACAAAGAGGAACATAGAACGCATAAGAAATATAAAACAGAGAGAGACAGATCAAAGAGAGACTACTGAGGCACTGAACACAGAGACACAAAACACAGAGACATAAAGTGTACAGAGACAGTGCACAGAGAGACACAGAACACAGATCTCTGAAACACAAAACTGAGAGATAGAGGATAGTCAAAGAACACAGATACACAGAACAGAGAACGTGAGAACGAGACGGTTATGTAACAAAGATAGACAGAACACAGAGAGACGCAGAACACAGAGAGGCACATAATTCAGATAGATACAGAAAACACGCAGTACACAGAAGTACAAATCTCATGTATGTTACTAGGAGTCACAGACCCAGAGCACAGAGCGAGATTGAAACAGACACACGGAGCACAGAGACATGAAAGTGACAGACACGACATATAGAAAAAAAAGAACACACATACTAGAAATACGGAGAAGCAAGAAAGGCAATGTGGCATAGAAAAGAGATGAGGAACATAGAGAGACACGAAGCATAGAAAGACAATGAAAGGCACGAAACATACGGAGATGAGGAGTTAAGTGAAACACAAAACAAGGATACTTGGAAGACAAAGAGAAAGAAAAACATAAAAACTCAAAACATAGAAAATATGGAACACAGAGACACAAAATACAGAGATATCCGAAACTCAGGAAGACACGTGACACACAGAATACAGGGTGACACGTAGCACAGAGGCACGGAGCATAGAGACAGATGGACTACAATGAGAACACAGAAAAACAAGGAACACAGAAACACAAAACACAGATGCACATGGAACATAGAGACACAGAACGAAGAAACGCACGCAAGAAAGAGGAACATAGAACTCTCTGAGACACGGATCCAAAAAACAGGAAACAGAGGAACACGGAACACCTCCACAACCTTATTATCAACATGAACGTCACTGTGCATGGACCTTTTATACGGTATGTACAAAAGAGTGTGTTGGTTCAGAGGTTGTTGCCTGCGTCAGAGGTTGTTGCCTGCTTCAGAGGTTGTTGCCTGCTTCTGCTTCAGAGGTTGTTGCTTGCTTCAGAGGTTGTTGTCTGCTTCAGAGGTTGTTGCCTGCTTCACAGGTTGTTGCCTGCTTCACAGGTTGTTGCCTGCTTCACAGGTTGTTGCCTGCTTCACAGGTTGTTGCCTGCTTCACAGATTGTTGCCTGCTTTACAGGTTGTTGCCTGCTTCACAGGTTGTTGCCTGCTTCACAGGTTATTGCCTGCTTCACAGGTTGTTGACTGCTTCACAGGTTGTTGCCTGCTTCACAGGTTGTTGCCTGCTTCACAGGTTGTTGCCTGCTTCACAGGTTGTTGCCTGCTTTACAGGTTGTTGCCTGCTTCACAGGTTGTTGCCTGCTTCACAGGTTGTTGCCTGCTTCACAGGTTGTTGCCTGCTTCACAGGTTGTTGCCTGCTTCACAGGTTGTTGCCTGCTTTACAGGTTGTTGCCTGCTTCACAGGTTGTTGCCTGCTTCACAGGTTGTTGCTTGCTTTACAGGTTGTTGCCTGCTTCACAGGTTGTTGCCTGCTTCACAGGCTATTGCCTGCTTCACAGGTTGTTGCCTGCTTCACAGGTTGTTGCCTGCTTCACAGGTTGTTGCCTGCTTCACAGGTTGTTGCCTGCTTCACAGTTTGTTGCCTGCTTCACAGGTTGTTGCCTACTTCACAGGTTGTTGCCTGCTTCACAGGTTGTTGCCTGCTTCACAGGTTGTTGCCTGCTTCACAGGTTGTTGCCTGCTTCACAGGTTGTTGCCTGCTTCACAGGTTGTTGCCTGCTTCACAGGTTGTTGCCTGCTTCACAAATTATTGCCTGCTTCACAGGTTGTTGCCTGCTTCACAGGTTGTTGCCTGCTTCACAGGTTGTTGCCTGCTTCACAGGTTGTTGCCTGCTTCACAGGTTGTTGCCTGCTTCACATGTTGTTGCCTGCTTCACAGGTTGTTGCCTGCTTCACAGGTTGTTGCCTGCTTCACAGGTTGTTGCCTGCTTCACAGGTTGTTACCTGCGCCTGACAACACATCGCTGCCTTCAACTTAACAGTGACCGTGGGGATACCAACGCTTTAAGAAGGTATAAAATATTCAGCACTGTCAGACGTAACCAGCTCCTTTATATTATTTCGTTATTGACGATAAGTAATTCGTAAATGTGGGTTAACTGACAATAGCGATGTTTTTTTAAAGTAATTTAGATCGTAATAATGTTGCTAGAGTTACCGACAATATGTTAGATAAAAGAACACATGTGCCGCTAATACTACATTTTGTTGTATCAACGTTTCGCTCTCCAGGAGCTTTGTCGCATTAGTTGCACACGACCTTTCACCTAACATATTTTAGATCGGGTTGCAATTAACGAACAAAGTAACTAGTGGAAATAAATGGTATAAAATACCGACACAATGGAAAAATAAGCACATAAGCAGTATAATGTGATCCTTTATTGACAATAAAGGATCACATTATACTGCTTATGTGTATATTTTTCCAAAGTAACAAGTGCTAAATTGTTCGTCATATTTAAAGAAAATCTTCTGTGAGGGACGCGCCTCTAGCAATAACAAAAGTGCAAATTCCTTGCAAATATCCTCAAATTGAAACTCATCTTTTTTTCTATACCGGAACAAAAATATTATTACCTTCCACTTAATGTAATTACCTCGCAAGCTTCCTTGAAACTCTTTACCTCCTGACTCTTATCTGTACAAGAAAATAAAATCATTTTGAAAAATATTTACTGCATTTAAATTTTTGACAGGGAATGACACGCAGTCACCCAAAATTTCCAGCGTGGAAAATGCTCATTCTTGGTTGATTGTGACCTAAGTCGCTCGAAAAATATTCGAAGGTAATTGGGGCCGGATCACAACGATAGCGTAAAATACAGAGATTTCAGTTTACAGCGTTCGTAATTTAATTAGTGGAAATCAACTTCACCTGGCAGCCATCCACCCCTTTCCCAGAGCTTCTTTCCCTAGTACATCTCCACTCCCATCCCCATCCACCTCCCTTCCCGTCACTGCCTTTCCATCCCCTCAACTTAAGCTCCCTCCCCAAAGATATCTCTACTCCAGAGCCGTGTTGTGTAATGCTGGCACTGGCTGGAGGTGCGGGTGACGAGCACACGCTGCCCCTCAGAAAAAAAATAATCGTTTGTGAAGCCGAAATTAGGCACAGAAATGAGAGGTGGTGGTGAGAGGTGGTGGTGAGAGGTGGTGGTGAAAGGTGGTGGTGAGAGGTGGTGGTGAAAGGTGGTGGTGAGAGGTGGTGGTGAAAGGTGGTGGTGAGAGGTGGTGATGAGAGGTGGTGGTGAAAGGTGGTGGTGAGAGGTGGTGGTGAAAGGTGGTGGTGAAAGGTGGTGGTGAGAGGTGGTGGTGAAAGGTGGTGGTGAGAGGTGGTGGTGAAAGGTGGTGGTGAGAGGTGGTGGTTGAAGGTGGTGGTGAGAGGTGGTGATGAGAGGTGGTGGTGAAAGGTGGTGGTGAGAGGTGGTGGTGAAAGGTGGTGGTGGGAGGTTTTGGTGAAAGGTGGTGGTGAGAGGTGGTGGTTGAAGGTGGTGGTGAGAGGTGGTGATGAGAGGTAGTGTTCCGCCCTACTGTTCTAAGCTCAATATAAATATAATCAAGTAGGTAGACATGCAGTCTGGGGGAATCATGTTAAAAATTTCCGTCTTGGTTGTCTTCATTATGCTGCTAATTGAATATATTACCATTATAAATATTGAAAATAAAAGAAAATAAAGAAATGTATCCGTGCTGTGTCTGTCTTGCCCCTGCCTTGCCCTTGCCTTGCCCCTGTCTTGCCCTGCCTTGCCCTTGTCTTGCCCTGTTGGTCGCAATATTGCTAACTATTTACGACCAGGCTATCCAGGCTTTCAATTTCTACCTGTGTTTGTAATAGTTTCCATAAAAAAAGTATCTTGGTTGATCAGGCCCTGATTCACCGGGAGGCCTGGTCGCGGACCGGGCCGCGGGGTCGTTGACCCCCGGTAGGTGCTGACTGACTACGAGTTATAACCGAGAAGTCGAGGACGACTATACTTTGACATTTACCCTCATGTTAATATTACATTTACCTTCACATCATATATCGTTGATAAATTCTTTATTCCAAAAGAACATTGACCACAAATATGCGCTTGAATGCAACTGATAAGTTAAGACTCACATGCAACAGTTAGGCATCTATATTTCAAAGCGTTTCTCCTACACAACGGTATCTTGGTACAAAGGACATCGATAACTTTTTTGTCTGGCCACCAGTTACGAGTGAGAAAGGTTGGATTTGATAGGGACCAACTCAATAGGTTTGCTACACTGCCTCTCACGATTATTTGCTAATCGCCTTTGACAGTATTTAAGTCTCCATTTATTTTCCAGGCTGAGGCAAAGACCACCTCAAAACTACGTCTTCAACGGCGATGGACTGATTACATCGCCTTTACATCTTTACTGATTCTGCTGCTTCCTCTGTATTCGACTGAAGAAGCCTACTATGTAGGCGAAACGTTTCTGAATAAAGAGATATAACTGTTACATGTGTCTTATACACTTGACTGTGTTATACACCTCTATCATACTCACCCCCTGAATGCAATATTATTTCATAAATTAATGAGATGATGAGACAATTAATTATTGCGGTCAATGAGCATAAATGAATTTAAAACGAAACAAAACTTCCTATTACTAAACAAGCGTTTAGCACCATCAGGATACTCACACATCTGATCACCACATTGTTGACCTCGGCTTCTCAGTTACGGCTCGTCGTCAGTCTGTCAGTGAATTCCTTATTATGGAGATGCTGCTAGCACACTTCCACATAACTGGCATAGGTGGTAATGATTGCTCGGTACAGCTATTATGTTTGTATGTATGTCTGATAGCTTCCCGGCTAGGCTAACAGTGTTAAGGGGCTTCCCGTTCTGTTGTGTTAAGGATCTCTCTCTCTCTCTCTCTCTCTCTCTCTCTCTCTCTCTCTCTCTCTCTCTCTCTCTCTCTCTCTCTCTCTCTTCTCTCTCTCTTTCTTTTTTCCCGGATGACAGGTCAATTAGCTAAACATGAGAGATTAATTAACATTCCGTCCTCAGATCCTCAAGAGAGGTTCATAGTGGTGTATGTACGCAAGTGTGTGTTCATATGACTGTAAATGTGTGTGTGTGTGTGTGTGTGTGTGGTGCACCTCTTTCCTATCTCTCAAACAGTAAATCTCTCCACAGAATCAAGTCTTCCGAGTTTGTATGTCTTTTCTGATTGTTCTGTTTTCCAACGTCGTCAGCTTCGGTTCCATAAATATCTTCTCATAGTTTATTTTCCTTAGTTTCCTGACAGATCTAACTGTTGCAGTTTTCTGCTCTTTCATCATTTTCTTTAGGTGCTTCACCATGTGTAAGTTACACGTTGATGCTTACTTCAAGATGGTCATGATATGTTGTATATTGGGTAGTAAATGATAATCTGTTGATATTGCTGAAAGCGCATTTGCTGCATAGTAGATTATTAGTTTCTGGTACGCCTCTAGCGATATCCTCGGCACAATGCTCAACTCTTTGATCTTCAGTTTGAAAAAATTCCTCATTCCCTTTCTCTCTCGTATTTACTCAGTTCTTGATTGTTTCACCCCTTTCCAGATTTTCATGGCCTAGCGTTAGTTCGACTTAAATTCCAGTAGCTACTTGTCTGACCAATTCTGTCAGGGCTCAATTGTAAAGTTAATTTCTTGTCCTCACTGAATTTTATTCTTCTCACTAATTTCACATCATCTTCGAAAATGAATTCGTCGGTTTCCTTCTCGTTATGTCCTTCAAATATGCCAGAAACAATAAATAAATGGTTCAGAGAACCGACAGGATGGTGAATTAGACACTTGTGTAGCACTTTGGTACCTTTATCCTACAAGCATGACCTACTTCCACCTGTGAATTTTACCAATGTGACGCCTCCTATGACTACTTCACCTCACCTGTCTGCAGTATATAAGCTCCACCGCGCAATCTTATCAAGATTGATGGACTGATCACATCGACTCCAGGCTGAGGGACTGATTACATCAAATTCCTTCTGATCTTCAATCATTCTTTTCTGTACTGGGCTGAGGAAGTCACTGGATGGAGAAACGTTTTCACAGTAAAGTTACTTAAGTGTTGCACAAGTCTCTAATTCACCCCCAGAAACAGTGCTGGTCCCAACACTGTGCCTCAGGGAAGGTAACTTGCGTCACTTGTCCACTCTGACGCTTCTTCCTGAACAGTCATTCAATATAGTGATTTTCCTGACAGGTTCTTTTTTATTCACTGTATACAGTCAGTGCTGTTTCTGCATGACAGTAAAGTTTTTCCACTCTCTTGTGTGGAACAGTATCAAATACAGTCTGGCCGTTCAAGAATAAACTTTAACTTATCTCCCTCTCTCTGTGTTTGCCTGTCTTCTGTGTCTGTCTCTCTCTCTCTCTCTCTCTCTCTCTCTCTCTCTCTCTCTCTCTCTCTCTCTCTCTCTCTCTCTCTCTCTCTATCTATCTATCTATCTATCTATCTTTCTCTGTTTACCTTCGTTACTTTGCATTGGAATTTTACCAGGGTTTTGAGACAGGATTAACCATCTTCAAGCCCGTGATTCTCTTCAAGAACTTCATTGCTCTATTGATTTTTCTTCTCCATTATCTTTCATAGTATGCATATCATTCATAATATCCTTAAACACTAGAATTGCATTTGTTGCCTTGAACATGCATCGTAATTGCCCCTATTCATTGCCTAGTGTTGATTTTAACTAGCGGTTCAGCAAAACATTACAGTAGCTTCCTCTTGCAGCGTCCATGGTGACACTTTAAAAGTGGCCATTTCCTTCAGGACGTATCAGCTTTTTCAGCTTCTGTCTCTGTTGTACGTATGGATTCTAGTACTCATTGGAATCCCCTTTCTCTTTGATTCCCGTGGTTTTCCTGTTTCCACTCCGGAGAACCATCAAACATAATCATTTCGTTATAAAGGATCACACAACTCTGTTACTAATATTTACGGCAATGTGTTTATGAGTTCTGAGGATTTTCTTAACTAATTAGCCATCTAAATTAAACAGATTTATTTTTATTTTGGTTTATTTAGAAAGATAATTCATTTTCACCTAGTCGGCTATTTTATGATTGCCTTTTACATGCTTTACTTATGTTTTAAGACTGTATTTAATACTTTACAGGACAAACTGGCCTACTTTGGCCGTTTGTTAATAATGTATTGTTGTATGACACAATACTCTATTACCAGATGGTTTAGTATTGCAATGAGGGGGTTTTGGTGTAAGTAACATTATTATTTAAATATATATTTATTTTATTAGAGTAACTTTCACTTAATTTTCCTGGGTGATCAATTATTGGGTTTTGGGTATATATATATATTGGCCACATGTTTAGAATTTGTCTTTGAGTTTGTTTACGGGGGGTTTAGGTTTAGTATTTTCAATATTTCCTATTTTTTTCCCTCTAGACAACTGTTCACCCCTATTCCCCCATCCCCAAGAAGTCACACAACTTCGTAACAGCGCATAAGATGCACACATTTTCTTGTTGCTGATAAGTTTCTTTATTACAAATGGAATCTTCTGACGACGTTATTCGTGCTATTGCTGTTACATCTGCTTTCATACTGTCATCATAGTTAGAAAATGGTAGTGAAATATTCGTTGTTTCTTCTGTCACTGTTGAGATTTTGTTATCTGCGGTATTTTCTTGTGCTAAATCATACACAGAATCTGCTAAATCATACACAGAATCTGCTAATGCATCTGCTGGTCCAGCACTCTTTTATGAACAATGTATTCAAGATTATGTTGAAATATTATCTGTAGTAGTGTGGCTGTGCCAAATAAGTTACAATTTATTTGGCATTCATCATACAACACTGTACTTCCTAGACAGGCAGTTAAGTCAGAGTGGCTGCCTGGGGCCTACGGCCACTCTGACTTGCTCTCAGGTTACGTCAACCAGTTGAGTAAAAGCTTGACACCAGCCAAATTGATGTTATATTTACCACCCGGGGTGAAGCCAGACTCGCACTTGCTTGCTGAGTACGCATATTCTGCTCTCTATTATGAGATGAAGGCCAATTGCAGTGAGTGAGTGAGCTTTGCTTGTCGCTCATTATTATCTTACTGCTCTATTGCACTTTGTATATATATTGTAAATATTGGTGGAGGGAATATAATTATACTCAAAATCTACATTTTGTATTTTCCATTGCCTTTATCTTTGTGGTTTGCCCCTTGTCTAGGGACTTGATTTAAGGCCAGGTACTTCAGGCTCATTCTTATTATACCTACGTTCGTAATATGGGGTGCCTGTCCTGAAGCAATTTTATTTTACTCTGCTGTCTTGCTTACACTGCTGCTATATTACGCTCCTGCTACCGTACATTAAGAATATTATTACTGGGTGGCGGTTGTTAAATATAGCGTTGACTTGGTAATGCCACCAGTACATGGTAAGCGTTTCGTGACAGTATATATATCGCATCCATTGTCTAGACTATCGTTACAGCACTATTGATGTATTACTCATTCTCTTGGCATTGAATATCATCGTACTTTAAATGCTGCAAGCTTCGTGATCTAATTCACAACAAGATAACATCTGATTTATCCATTATAGCTGCTCTATCAGATGTGTCTCTTGCTCGATGATCTCTTGTTAGTCCTTGCTCCCTCTCTGTTTCCTTGCTGGTGTCGATCTGTTCGTGTTGAGCGCCGAGTATGTTACATTTTATTCGACGTTCGTCTCAAACATTTCAGAATGACCTCTCGACCAGTGAACTGGCAATTCAAAGTGTAGCAGTTTTTGGGCCCCACTGTTGCCCTCATTGTCTAGTTTAATCCGCCAATCACGTGGAAGCTGGCTACTTCAGCCATGGTGACGTCTCTCCGCCAACCAGGCCCTTCAAGGGAGGTTCCTTGACGTTGGTGAGGGGCTTAATCTATGGAATTGGATCTGTACTCCAGTTCCCTGAATTAAGCCTGAATGCCTTCCATCCCCTCCCACATGCGCTGTATAATCCTACGGGTTTAGCGTTCCCCATGATTATAATAATAATAATAATAATCCGGCCAACCTGGCTGAGTGGCAAACTTCAGCAGACACTGGTCGTAACCACTCATGCTTTGAGTGCCATTGGTTGCATTATTTTTACTCTTTTATCTCTATACATTAATATTATACATAGTGTAAAAATTGGAATACATGGCTAAAGAAATCTATCACTGCTGGGTTTTGCCGTTCCCTTATTTTGGCCTGCTGATTGCTTTGTTTTGCTGACTTAATTATGGACCAGGTGATACAGGCCTTTAAACTACCACCTGTGGTCGTAATAATACTACTGAACGATTAACTGGTAGTCCGCCAGTCTTCAGGGGCAAATGTCGGTGGACCAGTTTATCAAGATCAGTCTGCATAGTTGGCACTTAAATTAGAAAATCTTACACTTGAGCAGGCTGGGTAACAGCCTGCTTTTGCTAAGGACGTATATGATAGGAAGAAGGAGAGGAGACAAAATCGTTTTCCCTGTGATGAGTATTCTAATGTGCTAAAAATCAGTATTCTAATTTGCTAAAAATCAGTACCTCGTTTTTCTGAGTCAAAGTCTGAGTAATTCTATGAATCATTGGAAAGTCAGACTCGAATTCTACAGTGGAGAGTCGAGCATTGGGCAGCACCTGTTCACACGATGTTATATGGTAAAGCACAGGAATTTACTTCTAGCTTGTGTGATGAAAAATTCTCTAATTACAGCGTTGTGAAGACTACTGCACTTAATGTATTAATAACATGTATTCATAGCATGACAATGCATCCCAGCCATATACAGACGAAGTATGTTGAATAGGCGTCAACCAGGGCATCTGTGTGTAGATTTTGCTCGTTCTTAATCAAACACCTTAATAAAGTGGCAAGAGTCTTAAATTTTAGTGGCCCGGTGCAATTAATTCTGATCAATAACTTCCTGGAGTCGGTTGGTCTGGAGGAGAGTTTTTTTTGTCGATGTACCTACCAGGAGGTAGATCCCTGAGAGACGTCTAGACTGGGATGCTACTGATGAGTCTCATGAGGAAGCTGAACTACAACTCTAAGCCAAACTAATAATGTTATTATCTGTATTTGAAGAGTATGAGTTCTATCATCAGAGTTTGACAAGTTGGCAACAAACGCTCTCTGTCCTTGGAAGAGTTAACCTTCATCTCCTGAGCCTCCTAATGTTGTTGAGTTGCAATTGCTTCCGTATGATTAAATTTCATATCTTTATTAAAATATTCAAAATTATATATCTTGAAAATGCTTTATCCAAAAACTTGAAGATTGATTAGTTACAGCCCCAAGGCCTCTTGAAGATACCTTCAAAATGCCTTGATTGATCTCATTTTTTTGGAAGTACTTGAAAAGGTTAACCTCCACCTCCTAGGCGTGTTAAAATTGTTGAATTACTGTTGTTGAATCACTTAAGGTTATATTTCAGCTCCCGAGACATTTGACGATACCTTCACAATACCTCCTCCGATTAATCTCAATTTTTAAATGTTAGATAAAACTGAGCTCCTGCTCCTGGGCTTCTTAAAAGTTTTAAATTACAACTCCTTGACCTTTAAAACAATATTCACACTGAACATCTGACTGATTTCAAAATTGTAGCGTTTAACAGAAATGACATGCACATTATGGTCATACAAGAATCATGAGCAACAATTTCAGAGCTTCCTGAGAACGTGGAGCTACAAGAGTGTTTACTGAAGGTGCCGAGGTATAGCTTCTTTACTTCTTTATATAGTACTGCAGCAGGGTCTTTATTATTATTATTATTATTATTATTATTATTATTATTATTATTATTATTATTATTATTATTATTATTATTATTATTATTATTATTATCTTAAGTAAGCGCTAAATCAATAAGGGTCACACAGCGTTGAGCCAGGTTTTAAAATGATATTTATATACAGCTTCTGGGTATCTTGAGTAAACTGAGGTACAGATTTTGAGCCTCTGTTGTGTAATCAGTGAATAAGGCCTCTGAGGTACTGTTCCTTGGCCTCTGAGGTACTGTTCCTTGGCCTCTGAGGTGCTGTTCCTTGGCCTCTGAGGTACTGTTCCTTGGCCTCTTTGTAGTAATGAGAACCAGATTCTGGTCAGCACATATCAATGTTAAAATATACCATCAAGGATGTGAAGAAGACACAATGTGAGGTTTATTGCACTGACTAAGATGACTTCAATAATGACAAAACCGCATATTTTGTCTTATTCACATACAGATTCTGGTTCCGTTGAGTTAGTTGGGCTACAGCTCGAGAAACTGCAAGTGCTTTGTTTTTGCTTTTTTGGATGTCTCCTCTTGGTGGCACACCCACCAAGATAGAGCAAGTTTATTTAAGCATTTATTTAGAAAATTGGACATTAATTTCCAAATAAACTCTTTAATTTGGAAAGAAGACCCAGCTGTTTAAGAGGATTGCTCAGAAACGTAAATATGAAAATAGATTATCCTTTCTTTATGGTCATTTAAATATAATACCCTCCATACTTTATGATATTCATGAGCAGAGCTGAGACTGGCGCCATGTGTGGTGTAGCAACCTCTGTGGTCCACTGTGGTTTAGGTCAGTGTGGTCCACAACTGTAAGACAGGTCAATGTGGTCAATCACTGTAAGACAGGTCAGTGTGGTCCGCCACTGTGAGAAAGGTCAGTGTGGTCCACTACTGTGAGACAGGTCAGTGTGGTCCACCACT
This sequence comes from Cherax destructor, assembly GCA_009830355.1. Classification (NCBI taxonomy): domain Eukaryota; kingdom Metazoa; phylum Arthropoda; class Malacostraca; order Decapoda; family Parastacidae; genus Cherax; species Cherax destructor. The sequence continues at coordinate 31,681 of WNWK01005686.1, read as the reverse complement.
GTGAGACAAGTCAGTGTGGTCCAGCACTGTGAGACAGGTTTGGTCATACTGTACAAGTAGTGTGGTCCACCACTGACGTCTATGATCATTCATGAGACAGGTAGTGGTCACATGTGAGACAGTGTGTGGTCCACACTGTGAGACGGTCTGTGGTCCACTCTGTAGAGTCAGTGTGGTCCACACTGTAGACAGGTCAGTGTGGTCACCACTGTGAGACAGGTCAGTATGGTCCACCACTGTGAGACAGGTCAGTGTGGTCCACCAGTGAGAGGTCTGGGCAGTAAGACAGGTCAGTGTGGTCCACTACTGTGAGACAGGTCAGTGTGGTCCACCACTGTGAGACAGGTCAGTGTGGTCCAGCACTGTGAGACAGGTCAGTGTGGTCCACTACTGTGAGACAGGTCAGTGTGGTCCACCACTGTGAGACAGGTCAGTGTGGTCCACCACTGTGAGACAGGTCAGTATGGTCCACCATCGTGAGACAGGTTAGTGTGGTCCACCACTGTGAGAAAGGTCAGTATGGTCCACTACAGGACAGGTCAGTGTGGTCCACTACTGTGAGACAGGTCAGTGTGGTCGACCACTGTGAGACAGGTCAGTGTTGTCCACCACTGTGAGACAGGTCAGTATGGTCCACCATCGTGAGACAGGTCAGTGTGGTCCACCACTGTGAGACTGGTCAGTGTGGTCCACCACCGTAAGACAGGTCAGTGTGGTCCGCCACTGTGAGACAGGTCAGTGTGGTCCAACTGTGTGACAGGTCATGTGGTCCACTACTGTGAACAGGTCATGTGGTTCACACTGTGAGACAGGTCAGTGTGGTCCACCACTGTGGTCAGGTCAGTATGGTCCACCTGACATTGGAATCGTGAGACAGGTCAGTGTGGTCCACCACTGTGAGACAGGTCAGTGTGGTCCACCACTGTGAGACAGGTCAGTATGGTCCACCATCGTGAGACAGGTCAGTGTGGTCCACCACTGTGAGACAGGTCAGTATGGTCCACCATCGTGAGACAGGTCAGTGTGGTCCACCACTGTAAGACAGGTCAGTTTGGTCCACCACTGTGAGACAGGTCAGTGTGGTCCACCACTGTGTGTCAGGTCAGTATGGTCCACCATCGTGAGACAGGTCAATGTGGTTCACCACTGTGAGACAGGTCAGTGTGGTCCACCACTGTGAGACAGGTCAGTGTGGTCGCCATGTAGACAGGTCAGTATGGTCCCCATGTGAGACAGGTCAGTTGGTCCACCATCGTGAGACAGGTCAGTGTGGTCCACCACTGTGAGACAGGTCAGTGTGGTCCACCACTGTGAGACAGGTCAGTATGGTCCACCATCGTGAGACAGGTCAGTGTGGTCCACCATCGTGAGACAGGTCAGTGTGGTCCACCACTGTAAGACAGGTCAGTGTGGTCCACCACTGTAGAGACAGGTCAGTGTGGTCCACTGTCTAATTCATCAACTTGTCGGTTCTCTGAACCATTTATCTACACTCTGGAAAACGTCAGGATCGTCTATCATTCTGAAGTATGTTACAACAATCCCGCACTCTTATGAGACAGGTCAGTATTGTCCATCAGTGTAGGACAGGTCACCATCATTGATCATTATAGGACAGGTCAACGACATTCATCATTGTAGGAGAGGTCAATATTCATCATTATAGGACAGGTCAACAACATTCATCATTGTAGGACAGGTCAAAATTATTCATCATTGTAGGACAGGTTAACATCATTCATCAATGTAGGACAGGTCAACATTCATAATTGTAGGACAGGTCAACATCATTCATCATTGTAGGACAGGTCAACATTCATCATTTTAGGACAGGTCAACATTCATCTTTGTAGGACAGGTCAACATCACTCATCAATCTAGGACAGGTCAACATTCATCATTGCAGGACAGGTCAACATTCATCATTGTAGGAGAGGTCAACATCATTCATCATTGTATGAGAGGTCAACACCATTCACTACTCTGGGACAGTTGATCACTACCCACCACCCAGGGACAGGTCAGTATCATCTGTCACTCTGGGACAGGTCAGCGCAACATGTCACCCTGGGACAGGTCAACACCACATATCACTCTGGGATAGGTCAGTACTCTCCTTCATTCTGGACAGGTCAGTATTATCCATCACTCTGGGACAGGTCAGTATTATCCATCATTCTACGACAGGTCAGTACGTACTATCCATCACTCTGGACAGGTTAACATTACCAACCACTTTGGAACAAGCCAGAGACATTCACCACTTTGATGAATGGTCAGCAAGACTCAGAGGAACTCAGGTGAAGAAAGTATTACTCCAGCATCTCATGGCTAGCCTAGAGGAGGACTCATCCCTCACCTCCTGCTCCTTTAACTCTGCCCACTACCAAACATTAACAAACATGGCCGCCACCCTAAATAACGACTCTTTCTTCTTACCTGGCTGTGGGACTGATTACTATTATGTCCTTGAATTTGTACTGATAAAGCCATTGGATGTCGGAACGTCTACCTAGATATTGCGCATGTGTCTAATTTTTCATCCTCTCGGTATTGTATACCATTCATGTACAATCCTTAAAGAGTACCCAAGGGTCGCCGAAGTCTTCAGAGCCCAAGGTAAAGTTGTAAACACCTTAACCCAAGCTTCCTACACTGTGTATAAAAATCACTGAAGCTTCCCACATTACTAAGATTGTAATAATATTGGTAGAATTACCGACAATATGTTAAGTAAAAGGACACAAATGCAACTAATGTGACATTTTATTGTGGCAACGTTTCGCTCTCCAGGAGCTTGAGAAAGCTCCTGGAGAGCGAAACGTTGCCACAATAAAATGTCACATTAGTTGCATTTGTGTCCTTTTACTTAACATTACTAAGATTGCTGACATGGACCTCAATCCTCATAAATAAGAAAGGCGAGGTTTATGTTAATCACAGTCTTACTAACAAAAGACAGAACCTTCACTATAGAATAAGGAAACCCATCAGTGTTTTATTAGGGAAAGTAAAAACTGAAGTAAGAAAATCAGTCACAGGTAAGAAGTATTATATAGTTAACAAAGTTGGTCTACCAATATTCTTATGTGTTACTGGTCTATCCCAGTCAGAATAAGATGCAGCATGTACCTTCTGTAACAGTTTGTCATTGTGTTATTCCTAGAGTTGTTAACACTCTTAACTAGCATACTATTAGTACATTTGCTGTACTAACAGTACAGTTACAACCTTATTTAGTATTGGTTGTCAAAACACCCCAGGAAAAAGTAGGCAGCTTATTATCAACAAGAAATAAATGCCAGTGTTTTTTTTTTTTTATATTATCACAACTTTAATCACAATTTGTCAGGTACGTAGTTTAATATTTTTCCCAACAAAAAAATATTACACAAAAAATAATATATTTACAGTTAATCATGAGATAATTCCCTAAAACTTATTAATCTCACACAAATATTATAATCAGACAAAAAATATATGAGTAACCCTGAAAAAAAAAATTATTATTATGTACCCTAAGTATTGTTGAGGTTATAACTGACATTCCTGTGATCAAATATTACCATTAAGAACAACATGGACTTCAGGTGTCCCTAAATTAAAAACAATAATTGGTCATTCCAGTGTTTTAAAAGCTGAATTTTATAATTATTTGATAATTCTTTCGAACACAGCACCCATGTTAGGAAGTTGTGTGACTTCTTGGAGGTAAACACTTGTCTATGACGAAAAAATGAGCTTATTAAAAATATTGTACCTGAACTCCCTCCTGTAAACAAACTCAAAGGAGAGCGATACACGTTGGACAAAATAAGCGCAAAACTCAATGACTGATCACCCAGTAAGTTAACTGAAATTTACTCTAATACAATAAACATATTTTTTTATTATTAACACATAGGCCGTTTCCCACCAAGGCAGGGTGGCCCAACAAAGAAAAACTTTTATTATCATTCACTCCATCACTGTCTTGCCAGAGGCGTGATTACACTACTGCAACATTAACACCCCTCCTTCAGAGTGCCGGCACTATACTTCCCATCTCCAAGAATCAAGTCCGGCCTGCCGGTTTCCCTGAAACCCTTCATAAATGTTACCTTACCTACACTCCAACAGCACGTCAAGTCCTAAAAACCATTTGTCTCCATTCGCTCCTATCTAATACGCTCACGCACGCTTGCTGGAAGTCCAAGCCCCTCGCACACAAAACCTCCTTTACCCCCTCCCTCCAACCTTTTCTAGGCCGACCCCTAGCCCGCCTTCCCTCCACTACAGATTTATACACTCTCGAAGTCATTCTATTTTGTTCCAACCTTTACATGTCCAAACCATGTCAATAACCCCTCCTCAGCCCTCTGGATAATAGTTTTGGTAACCCACACCTCCTCCTAATCTCCAAACTACGAATTCCCTACATTATATTCACACCACACATTGACCTCAGACATGACATCTCCACTGCCTCCAGCCTTTTCCTCGTTGCAACATTCATCACTCATGCTTCACACCCATATAAGAGTGTTGGTATAACTATACTCTCATACATTCCCCTCTTTACTTCCATGGACAAAGTTCTTTGTCTACACAGACTCCGAAATGCACCACTCACCCTTTTCCCCTCATTAATTCTAAGATTCACCTCATCCTTCATAGACCCATCTGCTGACATGTCCACTCCCAAATATCTGAATACATTCACCTCCTCCATACTCTCCCTCCAATCTGATATCCAATGTTTCGTCACCTAATATTTTTGTTATCCTCATCACCTTACTCTTTCCTATATTCACTTTCAATTTTCTTCTTTTACACACCCTACCAAATTCATCCACCAACCTCTGCAACTTTTCTTCAGAATCTCCCGAAAGCACAGTGTCATCAGCAAAAAGCAACTGTGACAACCCCACTTTGTATTTGATTCTTTATCTTTTAACCTCTCATCTCTTGACAAGACCCTCGCATTCACTTCTCTTACAACCCCATCTATAAATATATTGAACTACCACGGTGACATCACACATCCTTGTCTAAGGCCCACTTTTACTGGGAAATAGTCCCCTCCCTCCTCACACATCTAACCTGAGCCTCACTATCCTCATAAAAACTCTTCACTGCTTTCAGTAACCTACCTCCTATTCCATACACCTGCAACATCTGCCACATTGCACCCCTATCCACCATATCATATGCCTTTTCCAAATCTATAAATGCCACAAAAACCTCTTTACCCTTATCCAAATACTGTTCACCTATATGTTTCACTGTAAACACTTGGTCTACACACCACCTACCTTTCCTAAAGCCTCCTTGTTCATCTGCTATCCTGCTTTCTGTCTTACTCTTAATTCTTTCAATAATAACTCAACCATACACTTTACCAGGTACACTCAACAGACTTATTTCCCTATAATTTTTGCACTCTCTTTTGTCCCCTTTGCCTTTATACAAAGGAACAATACACGCTCTCTGCCAATCACTAGGTACCTTACCCTCTTCCATACATTAAATAATAGCACCAACCACTCCAAAACTATATCCCCACGTGCTTTTAACATTTCTATCTTTATCCCATCAATCCCAGCTGCTTACCCCTTTCATTCTACCCACTGCACTCACGAACTTCCCCCACACTCACAATGGCTCTTCCACACTCCTACAAGATGTTATTCCTCCTTGCCCTATACACGAAATCACAGCTTCCCTGTCTTCATCAACATTTAACAACTCCTCAAAATATTCCCTCCATCTTCCCAATACCTCTAACTCTCCATTTAATAACTCTCCTCTCCTGTTTTTAACTGTCAAATACATTTGTTCCCTAGGCTTCCTCAACTTAATAATCTCACTCCAAAACTTTTCCTTATTTTCAACAAAATTTGTTGATAACATCTCACCCACTCTCTCATTTGCTCTCTTTTTATATCTCCTACCTAAAATTAACCACTACATAATACCACCACTTAATTTAAGGATGACTCCTTAAATTAAGAGCTACAGCTACGCAGGTACACTCATAATGACCGCCAAGCCCATCTACCTCGCGGTGTCGCTGGGACGTCATAGCATTATGAGAAGCATCCACAAACAGCCGACATAATTATAAACAATTTTATCCCTATTTCACATCATAATTATATTTTCATTTGTAAAAGATGACTATTTATTACATTCTATTACAAAAAAACTTGTTTTACACTAACTCTAAAGCAGTAGCCTCCCTAACGTGCATCAAATATCATTCAGTATCACAGTTTCGTTTGTATTGACAAGAACGATGCTGTTCAGAAGAAGTTGTTTCTCAAAATCGATTCTTTGAAATGCCAACTAATATTCGATATAACACTAATAATCAGGCTTTTAATATTCGTCAGCAAACAGAAGTTCCCTACTGCTGAAGCTTGCACTGGAAACTGGATGTGCTGGATAAGAGTGAGAAAATCTCTGTACTGTTTGCCATGCTTTATTTTCAATATATGCTCGGCAAATGCATCATCGTTTTCCATTGAAACATAATAAAGTAACAACAAATTCTGGAGAAAGTTGAAAGACTTGAGAATTTAACAACACTTCAGGAAAACTACGTGGAATTTATATAAGCTAGTTGTACAGCATCTGTTATTCAATCAGTTGACAATTTACTTTTGTCTTTATCTCAGTACAATAGTCAATTCGAGGAAGAAAATTTTTGAATGCATCCTGGATGTTATTGATTTTATTCCTGAGTGGAAGCCAACTTCCTCTGCTTCTCTGCATAGGTGATCACAATAATGGAAACTTTTAAAAGTACTTGAACTGCTTAACAAAGATTGCCTACTTGTACTGGAACATGTTAAAAAAAATTGCTAGTCGCACGAGAATCAAAAACACACATTACTCCAGTAGTGACTTATCTCTCAGAGTGTATGGAAAATAAACTCACTGACCTTTATAGATCATTCGTACAATAAAATGATACGAAATGCCCTCCAAAATTCCATATCGTTAATGCCAAAATAAAAAAAAAATCTAAAAAAGCAGACACTATTATTGTAATTCGACAACGCTAACTGCTCGACGTTTTTGAATTGAAGAAAGAATTCTGTGCTTTCATTAAAAATTGAAAGGGAAATTGCTACTGGAGTCTTTTTTTCAATTCTAAATGAGTTTGGGTTAGAATTTCAACTCGGGGTTAGTCAAGAATACGCGATGGGATCTAGTATAGCTGGCAAGTTCAGTGGATTGCCATCCATCAGCGTAATTCAAAACAGATACTTTCTCCAGCTGTGGAAAGCATGCAATAAATTTAAATGGGTGTTGATTGTGCTGAATCATGCAATGAGGCAATCACTTGCTTTGAAACTATACAGCGAATGCACAACTTAATGAATAGCAGTCTACGGATGTGGGAATTAATGAATTAACATCTTCTAGTTTCATTGCAAGGATGTCTAAACCTTAGTGGTCAGCACAGATTGATCATGCACGAGCAATTGCACATCATATGTGTCAAGAAATGTTTCAAGTCAATTCGAATTGCTCAATTTCACTGCATATTTTTGAAATGAACTTAATGCTATCCAGAAACACCAGTAAACGTATAAGGATAAGACTGAAAGTCTCATTGTTGACTTTCAGGAGTTTCATGAATGGGAGTATCTAGAGTGAGGCCAAAATGGTAGCTCAGAATATTGGCATTTCATCTGGAATCGTAGAATAAGTAATGAGTCTGATATTCCAATATCTTCCATTGTGATCAGTTGACTCACTTAGTTTTATAAGTGATTTGCATCACTGACTATTTATTTGTAACTTGTCTGGTTTCATCATGATCATGATCATCATCCTCATCACGATCATCTCCTCATCATGATCCTCATCCTCATCATGATCATATCCTCATCATGATCATCATCCTCATCATGATCCTCATCCTCATCATGATATCATCCTCATCATGATCATATTATCATGATCTCATCTCATCATGATCTCATCCTCATCATGATCTCATCCTCATCATGATCATCATCCTCATCATGATCATCATCCTCATCATGATCATCATCCTCATCATGATCATCATCCTCATCATGATCATCATCCTCATCATGATCATCATCCTCATCATGATCATCATCCTCATCATGATCATCATCCTCATCATGATCATCATCTTCCTCTTCATCTTCGGTAGGCTGGCTTATAATTCATAAATAGAGAAAGCTTCTTTGGATCGACCTAAGATTTTTAATGTTCGTTTATCCTAGTTTAACGAAGCTTGAGAATCTTTATCGGGCATTGTGGTTCCCATTTACCTATTTCTTAATATTTTGTTTTAGTTGGCTAATGGAAGCGACGCACTCTGAGTCTATTTGGCTACAATTTGAAAAAACAAATCTTGGTGTGATTGATAAGCCTCCCAAACCTTGATACGGAACTCGGTAAACTTCTATGGGACGAAAGAACTAGGGTATCTAGATAAGAAAATGTTGTCTTAATGATAAATTTTAACTTTAACAATACTGACTGGAGCAATTTGACAGGAAATCTAGAGTCTAGCGACTTTCTTGATACGATCCAGTTTATGACCGAACCAACTTGAGGAAGTAACTTAGTCCTTGCCAACAAGGAATCACTAATTAATTATCTTTAAGATAATGATGAGCTTGGGGAAAGCGATCACAAATCACTCACTTTCAATATATCATGGAAATGCCTTAAAAACTACATTCAAGTCCAGGTCTTTGATTTTCACTTGGACGATTTCATAGTTCATACTTTCAGTTCAGATACACCAACACTTAAGTGTTTGAAACGTTTCTGTATCTAAATTGAAAATTTACATAGTTTAAAGTGAAAACCAAACTTTCATTTAATATACACTATTAGGACAGAACACTTGAAGCCTATCAGAAAGTACATAGTCTCGAAATTGTTCTGAAACTAACGTTTCCAAGTTTTATTATCAATTTCATTAAAATTTTAAATTTGCTCTTAAAATGGCTAGACTTATCGGATATCATTCGTCTTATAGAAAACAGTGTTAATATTTTGATGCCGAAAAGTAAAGACATTCTTCAGTTACTGAATGAAAATCAAGGTAACTTTTGCAACCTAGTAAGAACGCGATATTTGTTTTCTGGAAAACACACCAAAGATAAAAAAAATGTTGTTGATAAGAAGAGGCATTGTCCAGTTAAGCACAGATGCCAACGATTCCAGGTTATATAAACAAACTTAGTGAATATACAAATTTGGTCGCTTACAAACTTCATTAGTACAATCCTGGCCATAATATGCATCAGCCATTAAATATTGACGCCATTCAGAAGTGGTAAACCTAAATATATTTAAAGTGATTTAACATGAATGAACATTTCACACCTTTACACATCAAACTGGTAGATGAGCAACTATACACTTGACTTACACTACTCTCCAATGACGTCGAATTAGAAGGTACATTTTTTTGAGTGTTTCAGTCTACTTTATGAGGACCATTACTGGATACTGAGAATGAGTTCAACAACCTTGGTCATAGGGAACCGGAACATGTCAATTTTGCCACATTCTTTCCTAGCTACTGTGCACTAGAATTCTAAACTTGAGGCCAATCATATGAGGCTTTCTCGTGCTATGAGCAAAGAAAACACGAAAACTTTGGAGGAAGAAAAAAAATGAAAAAAATCAGGTCTCTCTTTGGGATATCCTCTTGTGTAAAAAAGAGGGGAAATAGGTGTTAAGAATTTTGAACATTTCTTTGTCTCTACCAATATGCTGACGTAAACTATATAAGTGAATCTTTCTTTTCTTTAATCTTACTCCTTTATTCCTTAAAGAAACCCTTTGAGTTGGTCTTAGATTCCCACTTCTTTATTTTCATAATCTCTTTTTAAAAAAAAAAATTAAAAATACTAATTATTTTTTCTTAAAAAACAAAACACAAATCAAGGAAAATTTGGATGTTTAAAGATTGTTTCTACGTTTTCTCTAAGTCGAGTTTTTAGAATTTACAAATTTAGCTGGAATACAGTTTTACGTCAAAAATATTTGTATATTTTATTTTGTTTTGATGTTTTGTGTATATTTTTTTTGTTTTAATGTATAAAATATCATTGTGTCCGTATGTGTAGCTTCGTTATTATTATTATTATTATTATTATTATTATTATTATTATTATTATTATTATTCCAGAAGTCTTGTTCTTGAACTCCATGATAATACTTTTATCAAAACCACTCAAATTTTTATTTTATTTATTTTATTGAAAATTAAAAAAAAATATATTATTTTCAAATCTTACGAAAAAATAAGACTGCATTTTCATACATTTGACCACATCAAATGCTCATTTAACCCATTGAATATTTTATGCTCTCATCTACAATACCTTTTCTTTGTCCAGTTTTCCTGAACACAAACACAGTTTAAGTATTTCAACATTTTTTTTATTTTTTTTTCAGGGCTACCATCATGAAGCATTTGCTATTTCATATTCCCATGCAGACGCTCTTTCATTTAAAAAAAAAGTCTGACTCTAAACGAGACATGTTTAGTCCTAGGCTCATCTTCCTTAATTCGCCTTTACGTGCTTCTCATTATACTAAAATGATGTTTATTGTTAATCCATTCGTCTGTCAACAATGTATGCAGTTTGGGCAACCTGTAAAATGATTGGAAGAATGTCATATTGACAGCCATCTCCCCAGTTTGTACGGCCTCCCTCTCTATCTCTTGTCGGGTCAGTCCAATCTCAACCACCTAGGCAGTCCCTTAGCCCCATACAGTCTGTAAAACTTTTCTTTATCTCTAAAGTAATTCAATGATATATTGCAACAAAATGATTTGTGATAGCCTTATCCAGGTTCTTCATTTACCTCAAGATTATTTATCAGGGATTCCATGTTTTCCAAAACCAAGTCAATTAGGTTATTTTTTCTGGATGGTTTTGTCACAAATGGCTTTTTAAAAAGCAATGTCGCTATCCACTAGATTACCTGCCAAATTATTCCAGTCAATTTGGTTCAAGCTAAAATATTCCATTAAAGATATACATGTGGGTCTATATGCTTGAGCAATTTCGTCCCGGTGAAATTTATCATGTTTGCTATTTAGGGTTGGAGGTCTGGAAACTACAGTCGTTCCTTCCACCTTCATATCTCTCCTGGTGCAACTGTTTAAATTTTCCCCTGACAAACATCGCCTCTCCGCCCCCTTTCCTGCTGACTCTTAAAGTTTTGAATAATTTATACCCTTATATATGGTATTCAGCAGGCATGTTCCTATTTCTCGGACTGATCCAGGTCTCGGTTACTGAAATAATATCTGTGTTCTGCATAGGCAATTAGTTCGTCTATTATATTTCTTGCACTTCGAATATTTGTCTAGTAGACGTTAATTAATGGAGAGAAGCAGAGCACTGCAGATCAATTGCTTTCTTTTCATCAGTAATTATTTTATGAGTTATTATACTTCTTGAACACTTACCTAAAACACGTTGACAATTTTTTTCCTTTCGTCCCTAGTACTGAAACACTTGTTTTCCCCGCACTCCCGTGCCTCACCCTCTACTAAGTTAAAAAGTTTTACAGTTCGTCGATGCCATTTGTACTGACAACGAATCTTCTGAAAGATTATTATTGCAGTAAAAAATTAACGTGGATAATTTCTGATAGAAAAAACTAGATAACATTTTTAGGTTGTGAGTTAGCTCTAAAATTTGCTCCGCTTGACAAGGACGATTCTCTAACTGTTTCACCAGCTGCTGGTGGAACAGTTAGAGGAACTAGCACAGTTTAAGTTAGTAAAACAGTCTCACCTTATCTCCCAGACAGGGACCTGGAGATGTCTAAAGCGATATTTGTGCCATACTAGTATTACAACGTTCTTCCAGATGGAGAATAATGTTTGTTTTTGTTTTGCTGTGAACCCACTCATAAAGGAGCTAGGCGATGAACACTCTTGATGGACAGTGGTTATTCTTAGTTTCCATCAAACTCATCATCAAAGAAGTGCTTCTTCATATATGCAACAAAAAAAATTATCCGTGTCCATGGTGTACGCTGTCGTACGAAAGGGAATACGATTCCATGGATGTTATAGCGAAACTTACGAAATACGCTGACAACACCCGTAACACTTGTGGTGACTAACAAAAATGACAGGTCTGTTGCTGTCAAGGTGCAGTATGTTTTATTAGTAAATCCATAGACAATTTCTTTACCCGAAAGATATTTTTTAGACGATTTTGCATGAAGACTGGGATATTCGTTAGCCCAAAAATTCAGGATTTATATTAACTAATCCATTCCTCCAGTCAGAGCCAAAACCAGTGGAGCTGCAGGGAAGCTTCAAACTAGCAATCAACAATGTCCTGGGAAACTCAAGAGCAGATTGCTATGCCAAGTTTGTTCAAGATGCGATAAAGGTCTTTAACGAAACGAGTTGCCGGATGTCGCTGAAGTCGCATTTCCTTCATTCACACTTGGACATTTTCAACCAGTCTTGGTCCTGTAATCAATGAGCGTGATAAAGAGGTTCAACCAAAATTTTAGAGCTTAAAAATTTTTTTTTCAGTAAATATATACTTTATACAATTTGTTTGCGTTGTTCATTTGTTTAATGTGCTTGAATTTATTAATAACAGCTGCTTTATATTACGCGATGTGTTTATTTTATGCAACGAATTTAGATTTTGCAGTTGAGCGATGTGCTTGATTTTTTTCAAATAAATGTTTCTGTAACTTAAATTGCGGAAATACTGCGTCACTTCAGACTTGAGATTAGAAATCGGCATACTCAAGTTAATGAGAGATACATACAATTAAATCAGAAGCAGGGAAAAGTGTTTGTTTAGTTTAGTATTAATAATTCCATATTTCCGTTATTGAAATCCGACTGGTTAATAGGCAACTAGAGAGAATAATAATAATAATACTAATAATATATTTATTTCTACATGTACATGTACAAGGTATAGAGGCCTAGCTGACATCAATGACATACTACTATATAGAAAGCCGCTTGTTATGCAGAGCATTTCGGGCAAATTAGGTCCGTTTTGTCCCAGGATGCGACCCAAACCAGTCGACTAACATCCAGGTACCCATTTTATACTGATGGGCGAACATGGACAGCAGGTGCCTTATGGAAACACGTCCTAATGTTTTCCAGATCATAACATCAATGGTATATAATACCGATAACTTAAACATAGACACATCTCCAACAACTGGCTATCTTTACCTACTTGTTGCATGTGTCCAATTCTTAAATAGAGAAGAATCTATCTCTGGCTTAAAAAAAAAAAAAGACACAACCCATGAAAAAAATTCAGCATTCTTCTTTGACTTGTTCACCTTTAATGTCTGCTTTTCTGAGTGACTCTGTGGAAATAAATGGTATAAAATACCGACACAATGGAAATATAAACACATAAGCAGTATAATGTGATCCTTTATTGACAACGTTTCGCCCACACAGTGGGCTTTATCAAGTCACAAACAGATCTACCTGGGTGAAAGGTACGTGAGCATATATAGGATGGAGTCAGATGGAGAATGCTGGGTCAGGTGGAGAATGCTGCATGTGAAATGTACGGGTAGGTGACGAGTCAGGTCATTGGTAGGTTTAAGAAGAGTGGGCAGAGGTGAGACATCGGGCAGTGTTCTTCCATCCAGTTCTTAGGTGGGATGCGATGAAGAATCTGCAGGAGACAAACTCAGTACGAAGAATCTGGGTCATGCTATCTGTATAGTCCGACAACCTCAACCAAAACAAGGTTTCTTTAACATAGCTGAACCTTGAAGAAACTTTCAAGCCTTCCCACATGGAACAGGAAGGAAAATGAGATGGTCACTCACTTGCCCAACCCCTTAAAAGAAAAGCTAGACTCACCCTACCCAGGTCCAATGCCGGGTCACCATTTGAAGACCCGGCCGGATTACCATTGGCTCATCATACAACACATCACCCAGGTAGATCTGTTTGTGACTTGATAAAGCCCACTGCGTGGGCGAAACGTTGTCAATAAAGGATCACATTATACTGCTTATGTGTTTATATTTCCTGAGTGACTCTATAACCAGTAACTATGATCTGAGTATTTCGTTTTTCATCGTGTCCACTTTAATTAATAATTCCTGGGATTTTGTTATTTACATATCATGTGAAAATAGACAGAAAATGTTAAGATGCACTGTATTTCCATCATTATCTGAAAAAATGATCAGTGTCATAACAGAGTCTTTTCCCGAATGTGAGTTCTAAGAGTTGGATTAAATATATTGGCTCATAATTCAATCCTATCATATTTTTTTGAGCCTATTTGTCCATGCAGGGTCATATTTCTTTGACCTTATTACTCTTTCAGGAATACTTGAGGCTTCAGCAGCTTCAGCAACGTTCTTGTAAGTTTTATTTTGACAAATACTCTCACACTTTTCGTCAGGTTTTCCTCGCACTTTTCTACATTAACACTAACAACAGCACAAACACAAGTGCCAACAATAACACCACCAATATCAATAACAATATCAACACAAAGATTACCTGCAGCGCTGACACCAAAAAAATATATATATATATGCTCTAATAGCAACACTGGTATTATCTCCATTATTAGCAATAACTCAGACGCTAATATCAACAAACATATTAACCATGGCACCAAAACAAGAATTAGCAGCATTAAAATAGATAACAATATCACTAACACTAAAATTAGAAATAACACTAGTAATACCATGAACACTTAACACTGGCAGCAACAATAAGAGCAGAACCATCAATGACACTAAGATAAACATCAACTTTCTTAGCAACATCAATATTAATGAGAAAGTTAACATTGTCATTAACTTTAGCACCATAACTTTCAGTAGCTCTAAAACTAGTCTCAGGAATGGCGCTATCGCTAACAACGACACCATAAATAATTACAACGCTGACAGGATCGTCATCATAACAATAATAAAATTAATATTAACATTAACACTAGAAACAGCAGGACCAAGAATAAAACCAATGCTAGTATCAACACTTGCAGGAGCACTAAGACCACCACCAACATTATCCACATCACTAATAGCAGCACAGACATACGTATCAACCAAAAACAAATATTATCACCCATAATAACAATAAAAACCAAATCAACCCATAGCCTAACAGAACTATTAACATCAACAAAAACACTAACGTCAACACAAACGATTACAGCAATTCTAACACCCACAATAAAGCTAAAATCAACACCAAAAACTTCTACATTAACATTAGGATTGCACATTTTCCATCGCCAATACAAACTCCATTAGCACACCACCACTGTCAGCAACGAAATTACTCAAATTTACCACAGCCCATCATATACCCCGCTGTCTCTCAGGAACAGTCCCAGTACAAGGCAGGAGAGATGTTACGTAGCAACTCTTAGAGTGTAGAGGAAGGGGGCGTGTCCACAGCCCTGCACATAGTGGGTGGAGGCGAGGCTGCCGGAGTGGTGTGTGTGGTGCATTCAGTCGCGGGTGTGTGCTCGCGGGGAGAGGTAGTGGTCTACACCGCTACTCCACCTCCCTGCCCGCCTTCATCACTCACACCAACCCACCACAAAATCACGATATCTGATTCAAGGCATTTTAGTTGTAGTTATCACATAAGACAGTGACAAAGTTTATCCCCAGTAATTGTAGCAAGTAGTTGAACTACCATGTTCAGTTGTGGACTACACGCGATTCAATTTGTAGCTATCTTATAAAATGGCAAAAGCGATCAATAAAAAACATTAAGAAATGCATATTTACACATAATAACATGTTCACCAGAGATGATACATACTCATATAAACTATATTTACATAGTTCAATCAGAATATGAATGCAATAAATTTACTCCAGCTTGTTTAAGTATCTTTAGAACAGTCATTCAGTAATACAAACACTTCCATCCATACCTGGAATACAGAGTAAAATTAGTTCGGTTAGTTCCTACAGGTATTAGTTTCGCTGGGCGTAAATTCATCCATGAAATTTTACCAAACTGACTTAAGAAAAGACATACAGTAGATAACTTCTGAAAAGAATTCTTGTCTACTGACAGAAGACTTCTGGAGTACCAGAGACCATCCGTCCACTGACGGACAAGATAATGGATTCGGACAGAGTAGAACATCCATAAACCGACTGAGAACACCTATCGATCGACAGAGATATCACTCGTTGACTGACGGAGACCATTCGTTGACTGGCAGATAACACACGTAGGCCAGTAAAGAACCCTCGTTGCCCAACAGAAAACATCTGACGACTGGCATAGAACACCTGTTGACCGGCAGAGAACACGCATCGACTGACAGAACACTAGTCTATCAGCTCAGAACGCCCATCGATTGTCAAAGATGCTGAACTGAAAAAAAAGTAAAAGTAGAACAATACCAATAGACTGACACAAAGTCAGTCGACTTCCGGAGCAGAGTGCCATTCTACTGCTGGAGAATGGTCGTCAACGAGAGGTCGTTAAGCAGTATGAGAGATGATTAAGGTAAGATGCTGAGGCTGTATCATGAGTTATGTGAGGAGGTGCAGCCTGGACTCAGCTATGGCTGCATGTATGGAATCTATATTGCTTTAGGTAAACCAGTAAATGCACTCGGTAGGAAAGTCATTGATTCGCTATGAAGTATTAACACGCTTGAATCAGGTGTTTACTATACCGTGTGTGAGCTACTAAATGAACAGTATCTGCATTATCCAAGTCACTTTGCCCAACTTATTTATTACACACTGTCTAATTTTGTATTAATTATTTAATGCACTTTATAATATCCCATGAAATTTGTTATAAATGATATGTAGTTTGTATTGGGTACATGACTCATTTTAATTAATTACTAACTGTGCGTTAATTCAGAACTCCTTTACAGACATATTAACGAGGTGTCCAGCATGTGTTCCAAAGCATTCATTGACTGGTATTTACGGCAATCATTTCATAAGAACTCACACAATACAAAACTATTTTCGAAAGTTTTTTTAACACACCGACCGTCTCCAACCGAGGAACGGTGAAAGGAAAAAAAAAAAACCCACTTTCACCGTAATTTATACAATCCCTGTCTTCCCAGAAGCGTGCCAGCATCACAGCTCAGACGGCCCTCTCAGCTGCAACTTGTCCACTTCATCACTTTTATTCAAGAAAAATCTATCAGTGAGCAACTTGATATTCAAAGGTTACCACAACCTTCACATTTATATGAGTTTTACTCTTCACACTTAATATGCTAAAACACAACATGAAAAACATTCTAACTAACATTCAGTTAAGTTACCTTAATTCAGTTAACTTGTATTATGGTTTAGAAAAACACGTTAGCAAACACTAGGGCATATTTATCAGAAAACGTTTCGGTCCTGGGACCTTGACCGAAATGTTTTCTAATATGTCCTAGATTTATTCCAACTTTTATTATACGTATACTCAGGTGGGTTACCTAAATTTAGTTAACTTTTAATATACACTCAGGTTGGTTACCTTAATTTTGTTAATGTGTCTTTTTTTTCATGGCTCGAGAGCTTTATAAACTTTGTGAAAAAATGGGATTCTGGAGTAAGTCAATGATTGGAAGGCCGCATCGGGTCACACCATGTACCCGGAGTATTGTAGCTGCCATGCGAGTCACACCGTGGCAGGATAGCTACCCAGTGGTGGCAGGCCAGAGGTATGGTTGTAATAGTCAGCAGGTCACAACAAATACCTGTAGGGTTGTACCAGTCACCAGGTCACACAAAATACCTGTAAGACTGTAGCAGTCACCAGGTCACACCAAGTACCTGCAGGGTTGTAGCAATCATTAGGTTACATCAAGAATCTATAGAAGTGTTTCTCATCCGGGGTTCCCCGGAACCCTAGGGTTCAGCTAGGCTCCCTGGACAAGTTCTGGATTTCTGTGAAAGAAGAGTATCCTGCCATTCATAGGAAAGCAATAAATATATTGCTGCTGTTTTCAACCTCTTACGTGTGTGAGGAAGCTTTCAGTTGAAGATGAAGTCCATGTGTGTTTATCTGAAGTTCTGCCACGAATTAAATATTTGTGTACCAAAAGACAACCACAGGTTTCACATTAGAGAAGCAAATTGGCTTCAAAAATAATATTTCATTGATGCATGTATTTGATCATATGACATTTTGCCTTGGTTTACCTTATGCGCTTTCAACATTGTCAGTAAACTATTAAGTTATTGTAGTAATTATCCATTTTCAGATGTTTATATGTATTATATATATTAGTTATTTATATTTACTTTTTTTTTGTTTACAGATAATGTTAATTTTTTTTTGTGAATGAAAACCTTCGTATAAGGTCCCTTTAATAAGCAGTTTGATTTCATCTATTATTTTTTTGCACTGTCAATAAACTTGAGAAAATTTATTTTTTGCTTAAACCAGTTACCAGAAAAAAATATATTTTCCTTATGAACTATAAGTTTATAAAAGAGAAAGATAATAATGATAAATAATAATTTTTAATGTAGGGGTTCCCTGAGACCTGAAAATTATTTCAAGGTTTCCTAAGAGTGAAAAGGTTGAGAAACGCTGATCTATAGGGTTGTAGTAGTCAGCAGGTCACACCAAGTACCTGCAGGGTTGTACCAGTCAGCAGGTCACACCAAGTACCTGCAGGGTTGTACCAGTCAGCAGGTCACACAAGTATATGTAGGCTTGTAACATTCAACAGGTCTTATTAAGTACATGGATATTTCTAGTAGTCACGGGTCATACCAAATATTTGTTGGGTTGTGTTGGTCAGCGAGTCACATCATATATTCAGATATTAGCAGTCAGTGGATCACACATGTTCAACAAGGATGCAACAGTCAGCAGGTCATAGCGTGTTGCAGGTTGTAGCAATCAGAGGGTCACACCATGTTCTAAAATGTTGTCTCACTCAGCGGGTCACACCGTGTTCCAAAAGGTTGTAGCAGTCAGCAGGTCACACCATGTTCTCTGCAGAAATTCATGTCTTTTCACTCATTTCACGGTTTTTTTTTTCAGTTTTCTATCTTAAGATGATTGTGATTACATGGGCAGTTACTTATAACCTTTCTTTGTAGAGAAGAAGACATTAACACGAAAATAATAAAGAAAGAAATGCTAAAAGGATAATACGGAATGACTAAAAAAATAACGTTGAAATGACAGGAAATTAAAAGTGTTAACAATATTATGAGACAATATTTTCTGGCACACTGTACGACACTGCCAGGCTACCAAAACGTTTTTTTCAAATACACCTATATTATCATTATTATAATCTATTATATAATAAATCTCTGAATTATAACTGATGTGGTGCATTACAAATAGAATGACTTAAGGGATATTATGTGTAATCCCTTTGTGAGATTTACAAAGCAGAAATACTTGATCAAATAACGTTAAAAAATTTATGTAGAATTTCAACAGTTGTGAAATTCGTAACTGATTTTTTTTTTATTTAAAAAAACATTTATGTACAAAGCACACACATATAATAAAAAAAATTACTTATAAACCTACAGATAAACGATACCACAAACCTTACCCTGGACATCATGGAAAGTATCTTAATCTAACCGTTTGGCACTTTATAACACTGCATGACATTACCATCCACAAAAACAAAAGAGTTACCAAACCTCCCTAAATTAACTTTATTTAACATCAACAGTAACAAAATTTATTCCCTAGAACCCCTCAGGGACCTATGTGTGTAAGCACTCTCGACCAGCCGTCCTTGTGCTTTTACAATACAATTATAAAAACCTTCACCATAACAAACACCATAACAAACACCACTTCCCATAACATAAAGCGAACATCCCTCATGTTTTTTTTATTTATTTATTTTGTATAAAAACATTTATTGTACTAAGCACACAAATACAAGGGAACCGTGTAAAAACCGGTCATACTTACACAAATATAAACATTGTAAAAATATAAACCTAACCGAAAACCTTTATCTTTTATACAATTTAACAGTACATAGTATATCTTAGTATATCATGCACAAAAAAGAGGCTCCATGCCTCCCTGTATAACTTTATATGACGCGAACATTATCTTACATTATTCCCCATAATCCCTCAGCAACCTAAGACATTTTAAACATATATGACCTGAACCCTTATGTCTGTCATTATATACTCATTAAAATACACTGCACAATACATACACCAAACCCCACATAATTCAAGCATCCCTCATGTGTACATTGTACACTAAATCATTGATCGGCTCATTGATGATCAGAAATAGTATTTTATATACCCCTTACTTCCTGTGACCTTATATTGAACAACATCATATTACACATATCCCCTCAGATAAACTCCGCTACAGGTCATGAATATTTTTACCATTTACAAGATTACAATTTTTCGCCTATCCCTGTAGACGAACCTCACAATTCCTATTATATCCATACCGTAATCCCGTAACCCCATCCCCTTCATATTCCTTCAAGTTACATCATGACATAATCTTCCTTAGGTAAAGAAGCATATGCCTTAGCTTATAAATTACACATATATATAACACCAAACTCAACAGATTCGTACACTAATGTCCATAAGTTGATTTAAATCACATGTGAACAATAGTCCTGTGTACCAACCAATACATATCTTAATTACCAATAGCTGAACTAAGGTCTTCTCTCCCTAACCCTAAGCTAAAACCTGAATTTCACAAAACATACAAAATACCATCATCAAGTATGGGCCAATGTTTATCAAGGTGACAACCTGGTCACAGTATATTTTTCTACTGTATTACGTACATAGACCAGAAACTCCACTAACACTTAACTATCACTATTGTCAAGAAAAGCTCATACATCCACATCACATCAAATACTGAACATTAGTAAAGGTTACAACTCACATAATAAAGTGTGTTTTCTCATAAAATGACCTTTGATGCTATGACCAAGATCACTGATACCTACATTAAAACCCAAGCAACTTACTGTACCATACAGAAAAGCCAATACTTTCTCCTCCAAATTTTCTAATTTTAGTGGTCTTAATATAAATCCAATGCAATAAAACAATAATGTTGCCGGCACAGTTACAATAGCCTATAATAAAGCCACCCATCCTTCTGACCATGTTAATATCTAAACTCCACAGCACATTATGTGCGAATGCCATACACATGACACAGTACTGCACCACGGAAAGCCCCCATTGCTGTTTCCATGACATGATCCTTTCCCCCCCCGTCACTTGCTCACACATCAACCTACCTCTACCTTACATGCACTACCTCTCCCGACCTCAGTACGTTTTTCAAAACGTTACCTGGTCACCCCCCATTTCTCATGGCCCTCTTACATGCACTACCTTGCACACCATTGACTCCTACAGATACAGATTTACACGATCCCCACCCAAGCTTCCAACCCCTTTAGTCTGTGTACCCATACGCTAAACAAATCCCCTAGCGTCAGCTTCCGGTAAGGCTCCGGAAACATTTTTCCCAAGCCCTCCTTTACAAATCCCTATTCCTACTAACCGTCCTGTAAACCCGCGCCGCAAGTGTCTTTATCATCACATCACCCCTTACATCCCTCATCCCCCATGACACCTGCAAGTAATCCGCCACTAAATACATAACGACTCTTCTTACTTCACTTCCTACTCCACCTATATCAAAGCTCAACGCCCTCAATGTTGACAAACCCCCACCTCCCATTAAACGTATGACCCTCCCAAACCAAGCCCGTACCCTACATAAATCCTTGCAGAAGTAAACTGTGTGGTAAGCTGTGTCAAATTCACCGCATCTATCACATCCCCCAACCCTTACTAACCCCATAGTATACAACATCGCTTTGGATGCTAACACCCCATGTAAGAACCTATACACAGTCACACGTACCTGGGATGGCAACTTTAACTTATCAAAACCCTGCCACACCCTCTCCCAATCATACATCGGATATATCGCTTCCCCATCCACCGCGCCTATTTTCCCCCCCACCCTAACCAGAGCACCCACTTTCACTTTACTCGATCTTCGTGTCACCAAAAGCATACGCAACATATCCTCACATCTTCTCAATTCCTTGCCAACCCACCACTTTTGTGCCTCCTGCATTACCTTTCCTACCCTCCTACCCCCACCCCCGCAACCCCCAAGTACCTATGCCTCACATATGTCGCCATTAAACTATATTGCAACGGTATGAGTCCCATCCTGCCCCTCAGCACCGGCGTCATAACCACCTCCCTATGCAGCCAATGCCTTCCAAATCCCCATATATACCTTAGCGCTCTCTCCTGCAATCTCAATACCTCCTTTCCATCAATCGGAAACACTGCAGCCACATGCCATAACTTGCTATAGATTAAGACGTTTACTGCTATTACTCATTGCAAGAGTGTTACATCACTCGGCTTCCAACCATTCATCCTTTTTATCACCACGACCACTGCTGCCACAGTGTTCTCCTCCCTAGCCACACCTATATCAATACAGTACCTCACACCACATATTTTTAAGCACTTAACCACAGTCCACCCATGCCTATCACCCATCCTACCCCCACCCACACTCCTACCTCTAACAATTTTGACTTCACCCTGTTCACACCTAACCCTGTCGCTTTGCCAAACACACCAATAATCCTACCTACATCACTCATTCCCTCCTCACCCCTATTAAAATAGTGGTATCATCCACATACCCGACGATACCGGTGGCACTGCCTACCCCTACCCCCTGTTCCCTAACACCCTCCCTTATTAACCTGTAAAATGAATTTTGGCTGCAGGCAAACAACATTTGCGACAGGGGACACCCCTGCCACAAACCCCTCCCCATGCACACTACCTCACCTACTTTCCCATTCACCTGGACACGCACACTAGCCCCTTTATACATAGTTCCCACCTATCTAAGAATTTCCTCACCGAAGCTTTGATTTCTCATAACAGATAGAAGCATTTCCCTATCCACGCTATCATATGCTCTCTCCCAATCCACTCCTAGAACCCCACCCTCCTCCCTAGCCTCTATGAAATCCCTAATCCTTCCATGCCCCTCTCTCATGCATCTACCAGGTATTCCATATTGGCCCTCATCTATTACTTCCCCCAAAATCTTTTTGATATGGTTCCCCAAGATTCTCGCGAAAATCTTGTAGTCTGCACATAATAAAGTTATGCCCTATAATCTTTTATAGATACCACTTCTTTTATTTTTGGCACGAGAACCACTACTCCAACATTTTGATCTCCACCCATACTCTCACTATCTTTCATTCTGTTGAATAAACATGTCAAACATTTCTTTAAAACATCCCAATTACGTTTGTAGAAGTCGCTTGGAATTCCATCAATTCCTGGCGCTTTTCCTCCTGCATCCCCTGTACCGACTCTTACACTTCCTCCTCAGTTATTTCCCCACCCATATCCTCCCTTCTAGAGCCTAATACTTTCCAGAACTATACTCCTCGCCACCTCATTTCCCACCAAACCATTTCTCTACATAACAACTCATACCCTCGGTCGTTGTAAGGATTTGCCCCATTCGATAACCCGCCAACTCCTCTTTAACACATAATGACATCATGGTCATGTCAGCCCGTCACTTACGGGTGTAATCCCTTTGTGAGATTTACAAAGCAGAAATACTTGATAAAATAACGTTAACACTTGTTATGTAGAATTTCAACAGTTGTGAAATTCGTAACTGAATTTAGTGTTAATATTTCAAAAGCTTCTCACACATGAAAATTCATAAGTGTGGCCTTAGTTACGATTTATTGAGTGAGAGAGGCGCATGCAGATGATGTAGAACAGGGGTTAACAAACACAGGTGCTCCTTCCCTGAACTCAATGGCCGATAAATTATTTTTAGAAGGTACACAAGTGAGTTGAGTTGTTATAATCAGTGTTTTTAATTTTATTTATTTAGTAATAATTTTGTTTAATTTAAAAAAGTATTTCAGTGTTACTGTTACACAACAGTACATTAAAATATATTCTTACTGTAAAAATCTCAACAGTTCATGTGTTGATTAGGCTTCAACTGTGCCTTTGCCAGAAGCGTAGCAGCATTGCTTTCACGCAGTAAGCTGTGAGAAGCAGCAGCTTTCCCTTGCTTTATATTCGATGGCGTGTTGTTTGCAGTGTGAATTGGATTATCTAGGGATGTGTTGGGCTGCACTCTGGTCTCCCAGTAAGTACCTCGTGTGTCTATAGGTAACTAAAAGTATCTCTAGAGGCTATATGTCGGTACAGGGAGGTAGCAGCCACAGTGGATGTGTTTCCGGTCGCTCTTGTCGATAGAGTTGGTTAAGTTGATGCGGGAGGAACCATCCTCGAACGCTGATTTATTGGTATGATGGGTGGGGTTAGGAGCGGTTTCACTGCAGCATGTTATGGAAAATCACTTCTGTATAATTCAGCTTCTTTTTCCACATTTTGCCGGTATCATCATACCATTTTTCAGCATCAGAGATACTTGCCGCTCCAAGGATGCTCTTGGACGTTATATAAAAGCTCTTATTGTTCTCTTCGGAGCTGCCTTTCTTTTACCCCCTCCCTCCCCCATTTTTAAAATATAAAAAAGGAAATTACCTTAATTATGTTTTCCTTTTGTACCTTCTTTGTACCGCGGACCTAATTTCGTGGGGTTCGCAAAGGAGATGTAGGTGAAAGAATACGCGCGTCGGATGTTCTTACCTGGAGGCATATATTGTGATAATCTTGAGGGAAAAGCCCAGGCCTTCCTTGTCTAGTCTACGGCTAGCGGGAAGTGAGAGGGAGGCCTGCGGCCAACCACTCACATGAGCGGGACTCGTGACGTCACAGCTAGCTAGGGAGCCTATCTATAACATAGCTCGGATTATCTAGGTATACTACACAAGTATTCAGTACACTACTGACACTTCCTTCGAACCCAGTGCCACTTTTGAGCGACATCTGTTATCTGATTCCGGTTCCAGACTTATGGCTAACCCTTTTGATACCTCTGACCTTCGCTCAACTTTGGATATGATTTCAGCCTCTCCCTCGACGATACTTCGATTTTAGAATCATCCGCACGTCAGAGGATGGATTGGCTCGAAGCCTCCGTCCACACGACCTCGACCTATAGTTGTTGATCATGACACTGTTACTGACTCCATGTTCCTACAAGCTGCCAGGAAACCTCTTATATCTGTATTTCAAGGACGCTCTTCTCTTCAGTCAGCGACACCTATGGATAACCTTACTGGCCATAGCATGAGCACAGTACTCGTGAAGCATGCTGGACAAACCGTTTCTTTTCATGCCCTCCAGAGATGGCAGCGCATTGTCTCTGTGAAGAATGCTGAGCAAGCTCACAAACTTTTCCTCATTATCTCTATTGACGACACCCCTGTCACAGTTCGCAGACATTTTTCCCACAGTTTAAGCTGCAGTAGTCTTCATCCCGTATGCTATAGTTCAACAGGGCTTTATGCAATGTGGCTTAGACATTCAGGAGCAGCTTGAGCTCCAATACCTCCCAGTTATCAAAGTAGAAACTTACGTCTTTCATGCCCTTGATCGGAGGCGTCATTTGTGGAATGTTGTCAAACTGACCTTTGACTGCCGGGAGCCTCCAGCCTCGATTTATATTCTGGACAGTGTTTTGCAAGTACGGAGTTAATCCTACGCTCAACAGTGCGGAAATTGCTGGCGCTTTGGCAACCTGTCCAAGTATTTTAGGTCACCTGGCAGTATGCCCGGTCTGTGATGCAGCTTACTCTTGCCTTAACTGTGGAGAGGTTCACCTTACATATTTTCTCCATTGCCCGATTTTCTTACGGGAACTCGAAATCCGTTGTCTCGCCTCCGCCTTCGAGGAAGACATCGACGGTTCTCTTATTCCAGAATTGATCAGCGTCCTGAGGCCCTTGTTATACTTCTTCCATAGAGAGTCAACCCTGTCCATCTCTTATGCAGTCCTTGCCTCTGTCTTTTCTTTTTCGTCTTCTCTCATCCTTTCCTCTTTATCTTCTATTCCCTTTGTTTTCGCATCCACTCAGCCTTCCTTACTTAAGCCTTCATCTCTTACTTTAACACCTCCGAGGCCCAAAACTCTCCATATCAACCTTTTGATCCTCCACTCTTAACTTTTCCTACCTCTGAGTCTTCTTCCTTGTCGGTGACAATTGTGGACGATTTTCTACCTCCTCTCAGATGATTTCTTCCCTAGGTTACCTCTACCCTCTCTGTCTTTTTCGGTAACTACCAATGTTTATCCACACTCTACTCCACTTACCTCTTCCTTGTCTTCAGAAACTACTGAAGTTTTATCGGCTTTTATTGAAGAGACGTAACTGGTGATGGAGACTGATCCACCTCCCATACCTTGACATTCTTACTTTCCACAGTCATCTACATCTGCTCATACCCTCCGTCTTTCATCTCGGGTTACTCTCTGATCACTTCTTTCTAACTTACCGCTACCGCCACACATCGATTTCGCTGACCATCCTAACCCATAACCACTGCCTACTTTATGTGTTCGTTTTTTCCTATTTCTGCTATTGTCTTTATTACAGTGGAATATAAGAGGATTCAAGGTAATTTGTGGAAACTCCAGATGCTACTCTCCTGGTTTTCTCCTGCTTGTGGCTGTTTACAAGAACCAAAATTACATTCCATTGCTGGCCTTCCTATCCTAATGCAATCACTTTTTTTTATTTTCTCCATGAGACATTTAACAAGAGTGCACTTCTTGTGCACGCTGATATACGTTAATCTCAGCAATTTGTTCGTGCTTCGTTTCATTATATTGCAGTAAGTGTCAATTTGGGCAAGTGATACACGGTCTGATCTTTGTATCTCTCTCCTTCACGTCCTTTATCTAAAGTCCCTGATATCGTTTTTTTCTGATATCTTCCTTACCACCGTCACTCCTTTTATTGGGGATGTTAATGATCATCATTTGCTCTGAGGAGAATCTCAGTGTGACTCTCGTGGGTTCCAATAGGAGACTTTTCTCACTTCTTTCCATGTTTTAAATACCGCCACCGCTATACATTTCGATCTTCGAATTCATACAGTTTGTTGTATAGCTCTATGTACTCTTCTTTTATAGCGATCTTTTCCTGTTCTTCTCATTCTTCCACTCAATCCTCCACGTTGCTCCCGTTGGCAGTTTGAGCGGGTAGATTGGGCACTTCGTTCTCTTTTGATGAGTTATTACAGGTTTTTACAATCCCCCAGAAATCTCAGGCAGGCATTCTCGGAAATGTATATGTACCCTGTTTGTTATTATGCTGTGCGACAGAAACATAATGTGTAGGGCCGCTGCTGTTACTATAGAACCAGTGACCTGTTCCTGGATTGTAAATGGGCGAGAGTATTTGTCCATCGTATAGTTCGAGAAGTGAAACGTACTTG
Source organism: Cherax destructor (assembly GCA_009830355.1). Classification (NCBI taxonomy): domain Eukaryota; kingdom Metazoa; phylum Arthropoda; class Malacostraca; order Decapoda; family Parastacidae; genus Cherax; species Cherax destructor. The sequence goes on along the minus strand of WNWK01005686.1, from coordinate 4,273 downwards.
TTGGCTGGCTCATGTGTCTACTCTCACTTCCGCTACTTTTATGAGTCCACTTTGGAAAAAGGTACCGAAGTTCAGGGAAATCTATTCTCCAGACCCAACTCCCGTTCTACCAGTTGCTGACCCAGTTGAAGTTACCACAGCACTTCTTTCCCGTATATCTCAAAGGCTCTATTTCTCCCCTCGTTTCTTATCCTTCAAACCTGCGAGGGAGTCTGCATCTTTTGATTCAAATTCTCACATAGAGGAACCATATAAGGTGCTCTTCACCCTCCGCTAACTTGTGTCAACACATTCCACTCTCAGGAGCTGGGCTTGATGGTATCCATATCTGTATGCTTCATCACTAGTCGTCTACTTACGTCTCATCAATCTTGTTTGGTCTCAAACAAGATTGTGTGAATGTGATCTGACCTGACTAGGTTAAGGCAGTGGCTTAAGACCTAAATGAGAGTGCCACAGAACTTGACAGACACATGCCTATCTGACATCACCCTGACGCCAAATGACTTCGAAAAGGCAATAAATGACATGCCCATGCACTCCGCTCCAGGCCCAGACTCATGGAACTCTGTGTTCATCAAGAACTGCAAGATGCCCATATCACGTGCTTTTAACATCCTATGGAGAGGGAGCATGGACACTGGGGTCGTCCCGCAGTTACTAAAAACAACAGACATAGCCCCACTCCACAAAGGGGGTAGTAAAGCAATAGCAAAGAACTACAGACCAATAGCGCTAACGTCCCATATCATAAAAATCTTTGAAAGGGTTCTAAGAAGCAAGATCGCCACTCATCTAGATACCCATCAATTACACAACCCAGGGCAGCATGGGTTTAGAGCAGGTCGCTCCTGTCTGTCCCAACTACTAGACCACTACGACAAGGTCCTGGATGCTCTAGAAGACAAACAGAATGCAGATGTTATATACACAGACTTTGCAAAAGCCTTTGACAAGTGTGACCATGGTGTAATAGCACACAAAATGCGTGATAAAGGAATAACAGGAAAAGTTGGTAAATGGATCTATAATTTCCTAACAAGTAGAACACAAAGAGTAGTAGTCAACAGAGTAAAGTCTGAGGCAGCTACTGTGAAAAGCTCTGTTCCACAAGGCACAGTACTCGCTCCCATCCTGTTCCTCATCCTCATATCGGACATAGACAGGGATATAAGCCACAGTGCTGTGTCTTCCTTTGCAGATGACACCCGAATCTGTATGACAGTGTCCACCGTTGAAGACACTGCAAGACTCCAAACAGACATAAACCAAATCTTTAAATGGGCTGCAGAAAACAATATGAAGTTCAATGATGAGAAATTTCAATTACTCAGATACGGAAAACGTGAGGAAATTAAAATCTCATCGGAGTACAAAACTAATTCCAACCACACAATAGAGCGAAAAACTAATGTTAAAGACCTGGGAGTGATCATGTCAGAGGATCTCACCTTCAAGGACCATAACACCGTAGTAATCACATCTGCTAGAAAAATGACAGGATGGATAATGAGAACCTTCAAAACAAGGGATGCCAAGCCCATGTTGACGCTTTACAGATCGCTTGTTCTATCTAGGCTGGAATATTGCTGCACACTAACTGCACCTTTCAAGGCGGGTGAAATTGCTGACCTTGAAAATGTGCAGAGAACCTTCACGGCACGCATAACTGCGATAAACCACCTCAATTACTGGGAACGCTTGAAGTTCCTAAACCTGTGCTCCCTATAACGCAGGCGGGAGAGATACATTATTATATACACGTGGAAAATTCTCGAGGGATTAGTACCAAACTTGCACACGAGAATCACTCCCTACGAAAGCAAAAGACTCGGCAGGCGACGTAACATCCCCCAATGAGAAGTAGGGGTGCACAGCACGTTGAGGGAACACAGTGTCAGGGGCCAAGACTGTTCAACTGCCTCAGCATACACAGGGGAGTACGAACAAACCCATGGCTGTTCAGCGGGCACTGGACGGCACCTAAGTCGGACTGACCAGCCAGGCTGGGTCGTACGTGGACTGCGGGGCCAGCAGTACAGCTGGGATCATGCTCTGGTCCAACTATGAGGCCTGGTCACAGACCGGGCCCAGGGGCGTGAGCCGGAACTCTCTCAGGAACCCAGTAAGCCGGAGTGGAGAAATGGACTGCCTTGCATGAGAGGGCCGCTGCAGTGTTCTTCTTTCATGTTCTATGAATACTTGATGACCTTCCAGGGAAGTTTTCTTCCGAATAATGCACCGGCATTTGGCTTAAGTGATGGGAGAAGCACCACATATACGGAGAGCACCGCGGGGATATGAGAGCACGTGAGAATACACAGTCGGATTTACGTGAGAGCACGGGGAATAGAGATACCATGAGGAGGAGCACGGGGGAGTGAGGAGGAGCCGGGGGAGTGAGGAGGAGCACGCGGGGGTGAGTGACCGGATAGGAGACACGCGGGGAGGAGGAGACGGGATGGGAGGGCACGGAGTAGAGCACGCGGGGAGTGAGGGAGGAGCACGCGGGGAGTGAGGAGGACCGCGGGGATGAGGAGGAGCACCGGGGAGTGAGGGAGGAGCACGCAGGAGGGCACGAGTGAGGAGGAGCACGTGGGAGTGGAGGAGCACCGGGGAGTGAGAGGCACGCGGGGAGTGAGGGAGGAGCACGCGGGGAGTGAGAGGAGCACCGGGAGTGAGGGCACGCGGGGAGTGAGGAGGAGCACGCGGGGAGTGAGGAGGAGCACGCGGGAGTGAGGAGGAGCACCGGGGAGTGAGAGGAGGAGCACGCGGGGAGTGAGGGAGGAGCACGCGGGGAGTGAGGGAGGAGCACGGGGAGTGAGGAGGAGCACGCGGGGAGTGAGGAGGAGCACGCGGGGAGTGAGGAGGAGCACGCGGGGAGTGACGGAGGAGCACGCGGGAGTGAGGAGGAGCACGCGGGAGTGAGGGGAGCACGCGGGGAGTGAGGGAGGAGCACGCGGGGAGTGAGGGAGGAGCACGCGGGGGAGTGAGGGAGGAGCACGCGGGAGAGTGAGGGAGGAGCACGCGGGGAGTGAGGGAGGAGCACGCGGGGAGTGAGGGAGGAGCACGCGGGGAGTGAGGAGGAGCACCCGGGGAGTGAGGAGGAGCACGCGGGGAGTGAGGGAGGAGCACGCGGGGGAGTGACGGAGGAGCACGCGGGGAGTGACGGAGGAGCACGCGGGAGAGTGAGGGAGGAGCACCGGGGAGTGAGGGAGGAGCACGCGGGGAGTGAGGGAGGAGCACGCGGGGGAGTGAGGGAGGAGCACGCGGGGAGTGAGGAGGAGCACGCGGGGAGTGAGGAGGAGCACGCGGGGAGTGAGGAGGAGCACGCGGGGAGTGAGGAGGAGCACCGGGGAGTGAGGGAGGAGCACGCGGGAGTGAGGAGGAGCACGCGGGGAGTGAGGGAGGAGCACGCGGGGGAGTGAGGGAGGAGCACGCGGGGGAGTGAGGGAGGAGCACGCGGGGAGTGAGGAGGAGCACGCGGGAGTGAGGAGGAGCACGCGGGGAGTGACGGAGGAGCACGCGGGGAGTGAGGAGAGAGCACCGGGGAGTGAGGAGGAGCACGGGGGAGTGACGGAGGAGCACGCGGGGAGTGAGGGAGGAGCACGCGGGGAGTGATGAGGGAGACACGCGGGGAGTGAGGGAGGAGCACCCGGGGGAGTGAGGGAGGAGCACTGGGGGAGTGAGGGAGGAGCACGCGGGAGTGACGGAGGAGCACGCGGGGAGTGAGGGAGGAGCACGCGGGGGGGTGAGGGAGGAGCACGCGGGGAGTGAGGGAGGAGCACGCGGGGGAGTGAGGGAGGAGCACGCGGGGAGTGACGGAGGAGCACGCGGGGAGTGAGGGAGGAGCACGCGGGGAGTGAGGGAGGAGCACGCGGGGAGTGAGGAGAGGAGCACGGGGGAGTGAGGAGGAGCACGCGGGGAGTGAGGGAGGAGCACGCGGGGAGTGAGGAGGAGCACGCGGGGGAGGAGGGGGGAGGAGCCCCGCGGGGAGTGAGGAGGAGCACGCGGGGGAGTGAGGGAGGAGCACGCGGGGAGGAGAGACCCGGGGGAGGGGAGCACGCGGGGAGTGAGGGAGGAGCACGCTGGGGAGTGAGGAGAGCACGCGGGGAGTGAGGGAGGAGCACGGAGGAGGGAGAGAGGAGCACCGGGGAGTGAGGGAGGAGCACGCGGGGAGTGAGGAGGAGCACGCGGGGGAGTGAGGAAGGAGCATGCGGGGGAGTGAGGGAGGAGCACGCAGTGGAGTGAGGGAGGAGCACGCGGGGAGTGA